>CM056051.1:349338005-349473005 GCA_029574335.1 Rana kukunoris
TATCATCTTGTCATAGATGTTTTTTGGAGACTTTGAAAATTGGAAAAGGATCTCCTCAAAAGGTATCAAGTTTGTTGATGGGCATAGTGGAGAACATGAAAGCCTTCAATCTCTTACAGAAGCTTGCCTTAAAAGAGGGTAGGGCAAAGTCAGTACCTACCTTTTCTCTGTAAAGTAGTAGTAGTAACTGAAGTTCTCTTTCAGTCAGAGAGATTGATAGACAGGTGGAGAAGTCCAGTTTTTTTTAGAATAGTTCTCCGTGTGACTAAGAGGGTTATCAGAATCCAGGATTTGTGTTTAGAGTTGTAATGTTTTGAGATCCTGAGAAAAGTTGTTTGTTCCAGTATCCAAAGACTACTAGGACACTAGGGGAGGAGCTACAACATGGCACCAAACAGCCAGAAGCTGCGAGTTCTTGGCGTCTCTCCGGAGCGGACATGCTAGAGAAGCCTGAGTGTCCGAGATAAAATGCCCCTACCCCTACCTGCTGCTGTAACTGGCTGACTTCTAATGCATGACTGATGCCCTTCCTGGTGCCCTGCTTACAGTCTGTGGAATGCTCGGGGTTCCCTGGTGCGCCGCCTGCTCCCCCTGTCCCGGAGTGTGTGCTCTCCGAATTCCGCTGTGTCCAGCTTGGTGGGCGGAGCTCGGCGCGGAGGGTGCAGGAGGAGAGGAGATGAGATCTGAGAGCCAACTCCACTACGGCGGTGGTTGTTGTGCACCGAGCCGCGCCACATGTGCCTGCGTGTGTGTGCAGTGCAAGAGGCTGGGAGACCCAGGAGCCAAGCAGTCTGGAGGTTGGAGGAAGATCGGGACAGCGACGCTCGGGTAAGCCTGGGATAAGCCCTGCACGGATCCACGCTTCTTAGAGTAGAGGGAGGAAAGGAGCTGAAGGACCCCCCCAAGCTACACAAAGCAATGAAACAAAATAATATAAAGCCATGTAAAGCCCCATAACCTTTACAGATCAGTAAGATTGGGAAGGAAATTTGTGCATAAAAGCAAAAGAAACAGGCTGGGGAGGAGTTGGATCAGGAGGAAGAGGACTATGATGGGATTGGAAAGCTGCAGGCATGTGATCCATTCTTTGTTTCTAAATATTTATGGATGAAACCTGAAAATATCTTTTTTTTTTTTTCCTTTTTTAGTTTCATACATAGATATGCCTATTTGGCATCCATTGTAATCCAGTTAGAGTACATTTTACACCATTTATTACATTCACATAATATTCCAATGTACCTCTATTTTTATAACCCATCCCCTCCAACCTCCCCCCCCCCTCCCGTCCTCTGCACTCTACATAGAAAATCTATCACCAGTTTTGGTGGTGCGACACTCGTATCTCCCAACCAGGAATGCCAAATCTCCTCAAAATTTACCCTCTGCTTTCCTTCGTTTATATGCCAGATGTTCTTACCCAGCAAGGAGTTGACATACGCAATTCATTGCTTCCCTGTAGGGACCCCCGGGGCCATCCAATACGTGCAATGAGTTTTCTTGCCAAATACAGCAATCTTGTTACCATACAGTACTTTCCTTTTGTATACACTCCAGGGTCAATAGCCCCTAACAAGTATACCTGGGGAACCAATGGAACTGGTACCTGTGCTACTCTGGTGATACACTGGGATACTTTCCCCCAATACCTATGAAGCTTTGGGGCATCTCCAAATTAAAATGTATAAAGTCCCCTGCTGAACCTTACACTTTGGGCACATCGGAGTGTCCCTTCTTCCCAATCTATGTAATTGTGGCTCTGTTCTGTAAGCCCTGTGTAAGATAAAAAGTTGCAATAGTTTGTGAGACGCAGAGACAGACACCACCGGGACCGATTCAAGCGCCCTCTCCCATTGGACCTCGTCTATCTCCCCAATATTTTCCACCCATTTCCTACGGCTTCTAAAGGAGGCATGGTTCTGAATTGTTGTAAGCAGTCCCTCATATATTTTTGTTATCAGTCCGCTCCGAGCCTCTGCTTGCAAAAACGCTATCATCAAAGATGATGGTGATGTTACCACCAGCGATCGTGTTTGTTGTCGTCTCTGTAAAGCATGCTGGAGCTGGAGATACTGATAAAAGCCCCGCGGGGCTAATTGAAATTTCCCTACACAGCTGTTCATATGTTTTCAGTACCGCACCCCTCGTACAGCTGTGAAAATAACCAAATTCCCCCTCTTTTTCCAGGGAATAAAGCCTACTAGGTCCTGTAGCCCCCACACTTTTCTGAGGAGGGTTCCTGTGGGTGCTGAGTGTGGCATACTAGGCACATCCATCTCAAGATGGGAGGCTGACTTTAATGAGGGAGCAATACTGATCACCAAGTTTCTATTCGGATCCTCTCTTACTTCCCGTCCCCATCCCGCCAGCTGTTGTATCTGGGAGGCCAAAAAATACGTTTTGGGGTGGGGGACCGTCAATCCCCCCCTATCCTTTCCATATTGTAGAGTGGTTAAACTTATCCAGGCTACCTTTTTCTTCCAAATCAACTCCCGCATCTGGGTATCAATTCTTTTGAACCATTTGTTCTATAGCCATATTGACGAGTTATGAAAGATATATAGGAGTTGTGGAGCCCATACCATTTTTATTAAATTGACCTTACCTACCACCGATAGGGGGAGTTTGCACCAGCTGTTGCATTTCTCTTTTTGTTTTACCAGTAGTGGGCCCAGATTCAGCTGAAGATATCCAGCCGTGTCCGGGGAGACCACCACACCCAGATAGCAAAAATTACTTGATATGGTAATCTGCTCTGCTCCTGCAGGTAACTGTTCCCTTACCGGATCTATGGGCATTAATATTGATTTGGACACATTTATACTAAACCCAGAGAAGCCTCCAAATTCTCCTATTATCCCCATTGCTGTTCGCAGTGATGCTGCCGTATCACCTAAATATATGAGTATATTATCAGCACATAGGGATATTTTTTCTTCCCTCTGGCCCCTGCAGAATCCAACCACCTCCGACGTAGTTCTAAGCCGTATCGCCAGAGGCTGGACTGACAAAGCGAACAGCAGTGGTGATAACAGGCTTCCCTGACGGGTACCTCTATGTAGCTCAAATGGGAGGAAGAGGTTATTGTTGACTCAGTGTCTAGCTCTAGGTTTGGAGTAAAGCACCCTTGCCCATGCTATAAACCTACTTCCCAATCCGAACCTAGTTAATATTTCCAGGAGGTAGGGCCACTCCACACTGTCGAACGCTTTGGTAGCATCCAGTGACAGAATAGCCCTACCCCTGGATTATCCACCGGCACCTGCAAGTTCATATATAGTCTTCTAATATTATTGGCGTAGAAACGATTAGGTATAAAGCCAGACTGGTCTCGATTCATCAGCCAGTCTATAACCTGCAATAACCTTTTGGCCAAAATTTTTGCTAGAAGTTTGACATCCGTGTTTAGTAAAGAAATTGGACGATATGAATCTCGAGATAACTTATCTTTACCTGGCTTTGGAAGTAGAATAGAATAATTATAGCCTCCTGCATACTGTCAGGTAGAGTTCCCGTGTCCACTGCCTCAGCTAATGCTTCCAGCAAGGGCTGCAATATAACCTCTCCATATTGAGAGTATAACTCCACTGGCAGTCCGTCTGGACCTGGGGATTTATGGTGCGCGGCCTTCCAGAGCTTCCCTCAGTTCTGCCAGTGTGATAGGGAGATTTAAACATCTCCCTATCTTCCTCCGCCAGTTGGGGGATTGGACACCCTTGGAGAAACGAGAACATCTCTGAATCCACATTCTTAGTTCTAGAGGAGTATCCTAGAAATCATTTAAGATGTCAGAGCTAATAGTATGCGTCTCCCAAGACTCCACTTTTTTAGCCAAAATATTGAGGAATCCCGTTGCTCCCTAGCTACCAATGCCAGGATGTGTCCCGTGTTTTCCCCTTTCTCTTTCTCCGCTGCCGTTAACAGTACCAAATTGTACAAAGATTGCGCCTCAGCCCAAGAATCCTGATTATTTTGAGAGGGATCTGCTACCACTGCTTGTTCTATGCTTTTCATTTCATCCCTAACTTTATCCTCCCATTCCCTGGAACGGGTCTTGATGCCAGCAATTTCCCTGATCATACACCTCCTCAAAAATGCTTTTAGTGTATCCCATACCACCCATGCACTAGCTGTACCCCTATTGAGTTGCCAGTACTCCTGTAGCAGACCTACAATCCCATCTGGGGATGAGAGTAAGGTCAACCAAAATGGGTTCACTTTCCATAATGGGCGGCCCGAGGCAACCATGACATCCAGTCTAACACAAAATGAAGAGTGATCCGACAATAATCTTGGCTCATAAGCCGAGTCCCTTACCCTTTGTATTAATGCTTTGTTTCCCAAGCCCAGATCTATTCCAGAGAGTCCGCCATGCGAGGCAGAGTGGCACGAGTAGCATCTCTCGTCGCCATGTCTCTCCCTCCTAACATCACAGAGTCCCAATTCTGAGAGCAACAATGCAAACATGGTTTTGCCCACCATCTGTCCTGTCACATTAGCTGTCAAAGACATTCTATCTAGTCCCGATGCAAAGTGTTGTTAAAATCCCCCAATGCTAGCACAGGAATGTCTGGATATAAAGCCATGAATTGTGCCAGCCTTCTCAGGGTTACCGCAGAGAATGGGGGGGAATATAGATTGCAGCAATAATACATGTTAACCTATTGAGTTTACATAGCAGGAAAACATATCTTTCTTTCTTCATCCAGCTGTTGTTGAATACATTCGAACGAGGCATTCGCAGACACCATTACACTAACCCCCCTAGAATAGGAGGAATATGTGGAATGTTACTGCTTTGAATATTTGCGTAAGCTCAGCAGGTGGATAGAGACAGGTTGCAGATGCGTTTCCTGTAAGCATATTATTCGAGGCTGCAGCCTATCAAAGTATCTAAACATTGCATTTCTTGTCTCTATCCCCTAAACCCCTGATATTCCATGTCATAAGTAGTGCTCCTTTATTGTTACACTATTCATTAAAACTTGTCACAAACAATTTATGCTTATAACTACTAAAACAACAAAAAGCTTACTAAATTTCCCTCTACTTGTAGTGTTTAGTGGAATACTCTTAAGAAAAAAAAAAAATGGATCTGACTAAATCATGTTTCTCTATCGGTATTCCTATACTGTCTAACGCGTGCATAACACATGTATCGCCACCTTAATGTTAGTGATTGTGTTTGTAGATTACTGTTTGATTGTGATTTATCCCCCCCCCCCCTCTGGCCCATCTAGGCCTACCCCCGGGGTTGTACCTATGGCCTCACTACACTTCACGCTCCTCCACTCTACTCTCACGTACTTCCCTATAACACCCTCACTCATTCGCTCCTTCCTTCTACTATACACCTCTACCCCTTTTGTACCCACCTCCTCATCCTCCCCCCCTTTTTAATTCTCAATCCTACTTTAGTGCTTCAGTGCGTCTTCCGTGCTTCTTTTTTGTAAATATCTTTACAGGTCTCCCGAACCAGCATGTTTATACTATTCAAAGTAATCAACTGGACTCCTCCTTTTTCATGAGAACATTGGTTGGTGTTATCCTTGAGCTGTAGGAGTTTGTCACTTGTTTAGGGTTTTTTTTTTTACTCTTTAGAGGATAAAAGAGGGCAAAGAGGAAAAAAATTTGGATAGCCCAAAAACAATCACTGTTACAGGAAATTCAGGAGCTGGAACAGAAACATAAATACTAAACAAGCTTTTACTAAAATGGCCAAAAAGCAGTATAGATTCGGCAATAAGTCGGGGAGATTGCTGGCAGGACAGATTAACCTAGAAGGAACCCGAATTATATAGCTAAGATAAAAAAATTAAATAGCAGAGATGAAACATTCCACCAGAGATATTAATACAATTTTTACAGAGTACTACCAACTATTATATAAAGTAAATGACCTACAGGATCCTGGGGATATACAAGATAGAAAAGATAAAATAAGAAGATACCTGAAGGGAATAAAACTGCCGGAAATAGCAGAAGACGATTCAAGGAGAATAGATAGTGATATCTCTAGAGAAGAAATAGAGCAGGCTATTAAAAATAGTAAGGCAGGGAAAAGCCCCGGTCCCGACGGTTATACGTCCCTATATTTTAAGACATTTAGCGGAATCCTGTCCCCTTATTATCATCTATATATGAATTCTATAGGGGAGGACTTAAGATACGAAGAGAAGCCCTGGGCGCCTATATATCCCTCTTAGTAAAAGAGGGAAAAGATCCTACAATGTGCTCTAGTTTTATCCCTGATTAATGAGGACATGAAAATGTATGCGAGGATATTGGCCGAGAGACAAAAGCTTTATATGACAGAACTTATAGGGGAAGATCAATCGGCTTTGTCCCCGGCAGAGAGACTAGAGATAATGGGCCGGATTCAGAAAGATCCGCGGATCTTTCTGCTGAAGAAGTAACGTATCCCCGATACGTTACGCCGCTGTAAATATTTGCGCAAGTTCTGTATTCAGAAAGAACTTGCGCCCTTATTTACGGCGGTGTAACGTATGTGTTGCAGCGTAAGGCCGCGCAATTCAAATTTATTAAGTGGGGCGCGATTCATGTAAATGAATCATGACCCCACGTAAATGACGTTTTTTTTAAATGCGCATGCGTCGTCCGTGAACGTCCCCAGTGCACATGCGCGAAATCACGACAGTTTTTGTCAATGTAAACGACGTGAACGTAACTAACATCGAGCACTATTCCCGAACGATTTACGCAAACGGCGTAACCGACGTACAATTCGACGCTGTCCCGACGTCCATACTTAACATTGGCTATGCCTCCTATAGCAGGGGTAACCTTATGCCGCTCTAACGCTAACGACGTAAACTACGATGCGCCACTGCAAATACGTTCGGGAATCTGCGTAAATAGCTCATTTGTATATTTTACGCGAAAACCGCCGTAAGCGCCACCTAGCGGCCAGCGTAAATATGCAACTAAGATACGACGGTGTAAGGGACTTACGCCCCTCGTATCTTAGGAGAAAGCAGGCGTATCTTGTTTTCTGAATACAGAAAAAAGATATGCCGGCTATTCTTAGTATTTACGCAGTGTATCTATAGATACGCCGACGTAAATACTTTTCTGAATCTGGCCCAATATCTTAAAAACAATCCTCCTAATACCTGAAGCAAAGAAATGTAAAAGGCCAGCCTTGTTCCTATCAATAGATGCTGAGAAGGCTTTGATAGGTTGGACTGGGATTTTGTGTTGCAGACTCTATATGTGACAGAAGGCTGTGCCGATGGTCTGGGTGGCTTTGTATGCTTACAGGCGAGGTCTGTGGGAGCCTTGAGAGAAATCAGCTACTCCAAGCAGCGCTGGAATCGGGAGTATAGTTTTTCTATGCATATTTGAAAAGTCACTATTTCTTGGTGGGACTCTTCAAAAGTCCCATGGGCATTTGCTCTTTGTATATATATTGTAGCAGAGCATCCCAGAGAGAGCCTGGGAAAGTCCAGTTTGGGGTTTATACCTCTCCCAGGCTCCTCTCTTACACGTTCAGGGATCTCTGATCCCTGATCCAGGTCAGGTGTTGGCCCTCTCCCCCAGGCCAATTTAAGCTCACCTGAGCTAACAGCCATTGCTCTGTCCTGGGAAACAGTGTGAATCTGTGAGAGCAAGGAGGCTGCTGAAAAACTGGTGAGAAGTGTGTGTTTGAGCTAACAAGTGGTAGGCTTGTTTAGCTTAGTAGTTAGGACCTGCATAACGTGTAGTTAGAGCCGAGACACGGCTAGGTGTTTGTTTGACTATTTTTGTTTTGTTTTCTGCACACTGTACAGCACCTGTAAATAGACTTTGTATAGCACCAATAAACATCCCACTGTTGTTCACTGATCCTATGGACTTTGGTATCTGTGCTGGCTCATCCCAGGGAGCTTTTGTACCCGCTACCTATCCCCAGCTTACAATATATAAAATCTATTTGATTTTAGGTTTAACACTGATAAAACAGTAGTGCAAGTGGAGGAGAGCCAGGAGTACTTGCCTTTCAGAGGGCATGTCCAGAAAGAGGAAGAGGCAGGGTGCACAGCCATGGTAACTCATTCAAGAATGAGGTGGCACAGGTTTAGTAAGCACCAGGACCATGCAGAATCAGTAATCAACCAGGAACACCAGAATTCAGCAAGACAAAGGTTGTGCAGGAGCAGTAGTGTTGATAGGCGAGTGCCAACACTACCAGACTAAAATTCTACCTGGTGCTCTCCTGACGATCAATAGGATGATCACTAGCACCTATACACCCCAAAAAGTTTAGGAATAAATGTCTAGTTCTTCTCCCTGTAATCGCCACTAAAGGCCCATAAACATGATACAAAACTCGGAAATAAAAATTTTGTCTGACGACCAATCTGTCAATTTTCAGATCGTTAATATGGTGCTTTCGACAGCCGATTCAGATTTTTTGTACGACTAAAGCTGGATGTGCAAACTATAAAATTTTAATTGTACATGAACACAACATCCGGTTTTCGTCCGAAAAAAAAAAATTGTAAGCGCAAGCTCAGATACAAAAGAATACATACAAAAACTATTCAACACATTAGGTCACTTCTGAAGTTGAATTTTGTCATATGAGAATTTTCGTATTGTGAGTAAACTCTACACTTTCAATACAAGACTAGTTTGCAACAAAAAACAGACCCCATCCTGGTTTTACCCCCCACAATGTGTATATCCCTACAGGAGTGTTCAGTGAAACAGATCTGCTCCTGCAGACCACATCATTGGACTTGTAAAGCACTTAAACACCCTGCAGTTAACTAATTTTGCACTGTGTGCCAATACCCACAGCGTTAAATGGATTTTAATCTTTCTACAGGATACGTTTTAAGACTGTCTGCTGTCCTGTGCAGCTATTCTCAAAGTATGATTATTTTAATTGATAATATCTGCCCTATGCATTTACCTCCACTGTCTGGAGGACACTGCTGATCACAGATTGAGGTAAAGAGACAATCAGCGTCTTTTTAACCACGTAACCAACTAAGAATGATGCTCTGTTGGACCTGGTAATCTCAAACCATGCAGAGCTTATTACTAATGTTCAGATAAAGGAACATGATTACATTTGATGTTAGCTGTAAGCAAGGAATACATACAGGAAAGATAAAAACACTTAATTTCAAGAGAGAACATTTTCCAAGGATGAGGCTGCTGCATCGATGAACACAGAACAGAAATGGGAATTCTTAAAAAAAATAAAAACTTTATGAACTCACTGCCAAGTATATTCCCATGGGCAATAAGTTTAAAAGGCTAAAGATAAAACCTATGTGGCTCACGGTCAAAGTTAAAAAAAAGTTATAAACAATAGGAAAATAGCTTTGAAAAAATATAAAAATTAAGGAACACTAGTGTTGTTTAAATGTTACAAAGAATATAACAAGATATGTTCAAAGAAAATCAAGGATGCAAAAATTCAAAACGAACGACAGATCGCAAAGGATAGTAAGACAAACACCAAACAAAAACTTCAAACATATTAATGGTAAAAAGGTCAAGTCTTACCATGTAGGCCCTTTACAAAATAATCTAGAGTGGGTGACTGGGGACAAAGAGAAGGCTAATTTATTAAATGCTTTCTTCAGCTCTGTGTATACAATGGAGCATGGGGAAGCTCATGTCCAAATGGGGGTGATAGTGACACAGCCCCAAATCCACAATGGCTCAAAAGTTATATGGTCCAGAAATATTTAGACTGAATAAAGGTGGATAAAGCACCTGGACCAGATTGCATCCACCGACGGATCCTAAAAGAATTGAGCTCTGTAATTTCAAAGCCAATGTATCTAGTTTTTAGGGACTCATTAATGACAGGATTAGCGTAGAGCCAATGTGGTGCCTATATTTAAAAAGGGAACAAAATCTTTACCAAGTAACTACAGATCTGTTAGTTTAACTTCTATATTTGGGAAGATACCGGAACGTTTAATAAAAGACCACATAGATGAGTTCTTCCTTGAAAAAAACGATTTAAAGGGTTTGTAAAGGATTTTTTTTTATCTTAATAGCTTCCTTTACCCTAATGCAGTGCTGTTTTCATGTCCTCGTTCGTTTTTTCTCTCAAGTTGCTGTAATTCTTCTCTGATCTCCACACTTCCTGGTTGTCTGTTTCCTGATGACCACAGTGCTGGGAGCTTTCTATCTGTGGTGACTAATCAAGGAGGTGTGATTACTGTGTGTCTAAAACCCCTCAGTACCAATCAGTTTCGTTTTCCAAACCATCACTGCCCTGTATTGGCTCTGTACAGCACTGGCAGAAAACATGCAAAAATCATGGCACGGGTTCTACCGTGCCATCGGGGGCCCGGAGAGTGAATCGGTCGGCACTAACTGGAAACCATAGAGATGACTGGCGACCAAATGGTCACCAGTCATCTCTATGACCGTCGGAGGCCCGGGCGCGACGTTATAACGTCACAACCGGTACCCGGAAGTAAACAATGCCGCATTCGCGGCTGTCGGCAAGTGATTAGTGATTTATTTTTCACCGATTTCATGCTTGTAAGCCTGGAGGAGAGATATTGGGTCTTAATGACCCCACATCTCTCCATAAAGAGGACCTCTCACACCGATTCCTATTACAAGGGATGTTTACATTCCTTGAAATAGGAATAAAAGTGATCCAAAAAAGTAAAAAAAGGGTAAAAAAAAAAAATCAAAAAACGGCCCTGTCCCCATTATCTCACGCGCAGAAGCGAATACGCATTAAAGTCCCGCCCACATATGTAAACACCATTCAAACCCCACATGTGAGGTATCGTCACGTGCGTTAGAGCGTGTGCTTCTAGCACTAGACCTCCTCTGTAACTCGAAAATAGTAACCTGTAAAAAATGTTAAAGCATCACATGGAGATTGTCAAGTACCGCCATTCCATGAGTGTGCGCAATTTTAAAGCGTGATATGTTAGGTATCTATTTACTCTGCGTGACTTCATCTTTCACATTATACAAAAAATTGGGCTAAATTTAAATTGTTGTTATTTTTTAATTCATGAAACCATATTAAAAAAAAAAAAAAAGGCGTTTGAAAAATTATTGCGCAAATAGCGTGCGAGAAAAAAAGTTGCAATGACCGCTATTTTATTCCCTAGGGTGTCTGCTAAAATATATATATATATATATATATATATATATATATATATATATATATATATATATATATATATATATATATATATATATATATATATATATAATGTTTGGGGGTTCTAATTAATTTTCTAGCAAAAAAATTGTGATTTTTACATAAAGGAGAGAAGTGCCAATATAGGCCCGGTGGACAAGTGGTTAAGCAACAGACAGCATGGATTCATGAAAGACAGAAGTTGTCAGACCAACCCGATTTCCTTTTATGAAGAAGTAAGTGTAACGGGATGTATTGCAGGATCTTGGAATATTACAGGTTGTTTATTCTGACCACAACAGGTCAATAGAGTGTGATTCATTCAATGTGTAGCATGGACTGTTGAGATGCTAATTAGGTCTGCTCCTAAGATATTTCATTGTGATATGCTAACTAGCCCTGTATTGTGTGAAAGGTCTATTGATGCTAATATGTGTTGTGAGTTAACACACTCTAAATGTCATGATGTCTGCCATGCCAGCTATAGTAATTAACTCCTCTAGATGCGGTGCCAGAGTGTCTGTCTGGGATGTGGATTGAGGGGGGAAGTCGTTAAGCACCCATTGTGTGATGTTTTGGGTGGAGAGTTTTATTGTCCCTGTGATTACTGTAGCATGCTTTTAACTGTATAAGAAAAGCTGAGTTTACCATTAAAGGATTAATTTGTTTGAACCAAAGACAGAGCTGTGTGTCTCGTCCTGGAGAATTCTAATGGATTGTGTCTGCTGGATGGTTGGAGTGTTGGATAAGCTGTCTTGGGTTTGTGGAATGGGAAATCGTAAACGGTGTTAACTCCTGACCGTTACAATTGTTGGCTAGCAGTGAGATGATCCCACAGCCTTAACCACTTCAATACCGGGCTTTTATACCACCTCCATACCGGGCCTATTCTAGCACTTCTCTCCTACATGTAATAATCATCATTCCTTTGCTAGAAAATTACACAGTACCCCCAAACATTATATATGTATTTTTAGCAGACACCGTAGGGAATAAAACGAGGTCATTGCAATGTTTTATCTTGCACGGTATTTACGCAATCATTTTTCAAACGCCTTTTTCTTGTAAAAAAAATTGTTTCATGAATTAAAAAAATAACAAAAAACAGTAAAGTTAGCCCAATTTTTTTGTATTATGTGAAAGATTATGTTACACCGAGTAAATAGATACCCAACATGTCACACTTTAATTATGCGCACACTCATGGAATGGCGCCAAACTTCGGTACTTATTTTTTCGGTACTTATTTTTTTTTTTACAGGTTACCAGTTTAGATTTACAGAGGAGATCTAGTGCTAGATTCGTTGCTGGCACTCTAACGCACACAGCGATACCTCACTTATGTGGTTTAAACGGCATTTACATATGTCGGCGGGACTTACGTGTGCGTTCGCTTCTGCACGCGAGCTATCGGTGACAGGGGCGTTTTAATTTTTTTTTTTATCTTTTATTTATTTTTATTTTTTTAAATTCCCACTTTTATTCCTATTACAAGGGATGTTTACATTCCTTGTAATAGGAATAAAAGTGGGAATTAAAAAAAAAAAAAAAAATAAAAGATAAAAAAAAAAATGTGTGCGACAGGTCCTCTTTAACCACTTAAGACCCGGACCAATACGCTGGCAAATGACCCAAGGGGTTTTTGCGATTCGGCACTGCGTCGCTTTAACAGACAATTGTGCGGTCGTGCGACGTGGCTCCCAAACAAAATTTGCGTCCTTTTTTTCCCACAAATAGAGCTTTCTTTTGGTGGTATTTGATCACCTCTGCGGTTTTTATTTTTTGCGCTATAAACAAAAATAGAGCGACAATTTAAAAAAAAATGCAATATTTTTTACTTTTTGCTATAATAAATATCCCCCAAAAATATATAAAAAAACATTTTTTTTCCTCAGTTTAGGCCGATACGTATTCTTCTACATATTTTTGGTAAAAAAAATCGCAATAAGCGCTTATCGGTTGGTTTTCGCAAAATTTATAGCGTTTACAAAATAAGGGATAGTTTTATTGCATTTTTATTAATCATTTTTTTTTTTACTACTAATAGCGGCGATCAGCGTTTTTTTTCGTGACTGCGACAATATGGCGGACACTTCGGACAATTTTTACACATTTTTGGGACAATTGTCATTTTCACAGCAAAAAATGCATTTAAATTGCATTGTTTACTGTGGAAATGACAGTTGCAGTTTGGGAGTTAACCACAGGTGGCGCTGTAGGGAATGTGTACCTAATGTGTGTGTTTACTACTGTAGGGGGGTGTGGCTGTAGGTGTGACGTCATCGATCGCGTCCCCCTATTACAGGGATGACGCGATCGATGCTCCGGCCACAGAGAAGCACGGGGAAGCCGTGTGTACACACGGCTCTCCCCGTTCTTCCGCTCCAGGGACGGACCGCCGCACTGCAGCGGCGATCGGGTCCGCGAATCCCGCGGTCCCGGAGCTTCGGACCGGGTCGCGCCCGCGACCCACGGCTGGGTACTAAAACCAACGTATATATACGTTGATGTGCCCAGCCGTGCCATTCTGCCGACGTAAATCTGCAGGAGGCGGTCCTTAAGTGGTTAAGGAGAGATGCGGGGTCAATAAGACCTCACATCTCTCCCCCAGGCTGGAAACCATGAGATCAGTGAAAAAAAATTCACCGATCTCATGAATGGTTGCTTACAGGCGCAATCGCGGCTTTGTTTACTTACGGGGACCCGGGCGTGACGTCATCACATCGCGCCCGGGTCCTCCAACGGTCACAGAGATGACTGGTGACCATCTGGTCACCAGTCATCTCTATGCTTCCTGCCGATGCCGGACGATTCGTTCTCCGGGCCCCCGAAGGCACGGGAGAGCCCGGAGAAGCACCGGATGGTGGCGGGAGGGGGGGATGTCCCCTCCCGCGGCCTGTAAGAACGATCAAGCGGCGGAACCGCCGCTATGATCATTCTTATGTCGTGCAGAATCGCCGGCTGAAGAAGAGGATATCTGGATGATGCCTCTGGCTGCAGGCATCATTCAGATATTCACCTGCAAAGCCCAGGCCGTCAATTGACGGCCACTTAGGATGGGAGATCCCATCTCTGGACGTCAATTGTCCATGGGCCAGTATTGAAGTGGTTAAAGGACAGCTACAAGGACTTACTGGAGAACCGTGGCAGACCGGCCAGCAACCGTAAGAAGATGGACGTGATCACAGAACTTGTCCAAATTGATGGAGCTGAAAGACCCAAAATAACAGAAATGCCCAGCGCAACAGACAGGACACCCGAGGAAGCAATTTTCGATCGGACTGTTAAACTAAGACTGGCCCACTATGGTCCTAACCCTCCACCGGAGATCATAGACCGAGTTATAGCTGCTGTGGATGCAAATTGGCTACGGCAAAGAGGTTCTGCAGCAGCAGAAGTCACAGCAGCACCAACTGAAAGGAGAAAGATACATTTAGCTGCTTTTCAGAATTTCATTGAAACAGAAGGGGAGATTGATGGGTACCTGGCGGATTTTGAACGGCAATGTGCCCTACACCGGGTGCCCACAGAGGAACAGGTTACCATTTTGTCTGGGAAATTGTCCGGCCGGGCCAGTGAAGCGTTCAGGGCCATCCCAGACAAGGATATTATGAACTATGGACTGGTAAAAGAAGCACCTTTGGTCAGGTATGCCGTCACACCAGAGGCGGTTCCGAGAGACGAGCAAGCAGACTGGAGACTCATATACCGAGTGGGCATGCCGCCTACACCGCACAGCATCCCACTGGGTCGATGGATGCCAAGCAGAATCCGGGGAGGAGGTGCTGCAGGTGTTCTTGCTGGAGCACTTCTTTGACAAACTGTCCCGGGAAGTCAGAGAGTGGGTCTGGGAGAGAAACCCTTTCTCCTTGTCTGAAGCAGCTCGTCTGGCGGAGAAATACACAGTGGCCCACAAACTGAATAACTCTGTGGTCAAGACAACAGCTCGGGTGGATTATCGATCAGCGGCACTCCCTCTGGCTATTGCCTACAAACCCCAGTCGGACTGTCCTACAGCACCACCTCCAGCGGCCACTTGTCCTCAGCAGCCCAGGTTCAACTCCCAGCGCAACTCACAGCCCATCAGGTGTTTCGGGTATAAACAACTAGGACACAAAAAGCTAGACTGTCTGTTGAATCCACCCAGGCAGTCACAGTCATGGAGACAGAACGGGGGAACCCCCACACATCCATGCCTGCGGCCCACTGCGATGAGGAGGAAGAACATTGGGGCGTCCTGCACGAGGCAGATCCAATACAAGCAGCTAACCAGGTCAACAGGCAGCAACACAGGCAAACTGTATGGGTCAATGGAAAGGTAGCCAATGAGCTACGTGATACTGGGGCCACCATGACCCTGCTACAGAAGAAACTCATACCAGAGAGCCAGCACACCGGAGACACTGTAGCCGTAAGAGTAGCGGGAGGCACCGTCTTTTCTGGCTACCCGTTGCCCGAGTTCACCTGGATTGGGGGGTTGGTTCGGGACACGTGAATGTGGGGGTCATGAAGGATTTGCCAGCGGATGTACTACTGGGGAATGATTTGGCCCCCCTTGTTTCTGCTTACGGCCCGATGTGCCCTGCTGAAGCCCACACAGTGACTACCTGTGCTCAGACCTGTGTTGCTGGAACCAACCCGCTTGCTGCTGAGACCTGGGTAAGACTATCTTCCCCGACATGTACTGTAGATCAGGCACATAATCACAGTCTTAAATGGGAATGTGACAACTTGGCCAGTAAGAAATCGGAGATGCAACGACACTACGTCATGTATTATGAGATGTCCCATGGCTTGAACATTGAAATGCACAAACAAGCTGAAATTGTAAGAAGGTTAAATGGGATTTGCGCCCAGGTTGTGCCGTATCTCTCCCAAGAGCATCAGCAACAGGTTTTGGGAGCCATTGAGAGAGCAAAGCAAGTGACTGTTCCAGAACTGAATTCCATTTATTCACCTTCACCATCAGCTACCGACCTGGTAAGCAAGATGGCAATGCTGATGGGTTATCCCGGCAAACAGACGTCAGCCCGGCCTCCTAGTTCCCGAAAGTTGACCCGAAAAGGATCAAGCCAGGTCTGCCGGAGTGTCCCACAAGGAGGGAGCCATGTAACTGGAGTCCCTTTTGCGCATTGGATGACTGAGAAATGATATCACAAATTACATGAGAAGGGACATTACTGATAATTCATGTATCGCAGGATCTTGGAATATTACAGGTTGTTTATTCTGACCACAACAGGTCAATAGAGTGTGATTTATTCAATGTGTAGCATGGGCTGTTGAGATGCTAATTAGGTCTGCTCCTAAGATATTTCATTGTGCTATGCTAACTAGCCCTGTATTGTGTGAAAGATCTATTGATGCTAATATGTGTTGTGAGTTAAGACACTCCAAAAGTCATGATAAAAACAAAGAAAAAGAAAGCGCCACTGAGTGATCTGTTTTTATTATTAGCAATATTAGTAATCCAACACTTACATCTAAAATATTCTGATGCAGTCTGGGGCCCTGGTATAGATGCTGCAGTGAGGTCCAGGAAGGGAGCGGGAAGAACCGTCAGTGGAAAAAAGTAAGCCGCTCGTTGCCCGAGGGGAGCCGACTCACACATCCGTGTGTAGATGTTGTTGTGCTCTCAGCTGACCGGCTGATCCGTGACGTCACTGAGACAGTGGCTGAGGAGGGACACAACGCGTTTCAGAGCCAGCGCGAGGTGAATGAAAGACCTGCGCGCTCCTTTGTCAAGTGCAGTATAAGGAGGAAATAGGGGATGTGAGATATACATATCACATGGTGAGGCACCAACCAATAGGAAAGCTTGAAATACAAGTGACATAAGAGGCCAGTCACACATCGGAGGAAACGACTTTAAAATCAATACAAAGATAATTAAAACAGAGGAAGCTATAAAAAATGGAACGTTACCAGAAAATACAAATATGATGGCAACATGTGTTTATGTGTACTAGCTGTATGTTGGAAGATAATGGTGAGGGATTAATAGAGAATTAATGACACTGTTAAACAAAAAAAAGGCTGCAAAGTGCAATTAGCACTATATTAAAGGAAAACATATATTGTGATATAACGAGGTATCTTAATGATATTATAGAGGTATCAGAAAGAAAGGGGGGATTAAAAACGAGGGAAGGATTATAAAAAATAAAAATGTAAAAGGAGTGTATATTCTAATACCGTTTAAAGAGAGGGGGGAGGACAAACACTAGCAGAAGTAGTGTCATGCACTTGAATGCATACACATTCTAAGTGAGCACACACGTCTCTATGTGCATGCACATATGATTAGTCGAGAGCACAGTCAAAAAGATGACTGCTGAGCGCAAACTGTATACGCCACGCACATGTTAAAAAGGTGTTTAGCAGAAATATATTAAATATTGGCGGTATATATTAAAGGATAGTGTTAACATCTAATTTTTCGTTATAAACCAAGTGGCGCGAGACAATTTAGAGTAAAGATCCAAAATGTCTCTCGCTCGCATAAACGCGAAAAGTGTTCAGCCTCAGATAGTTTTTTGGGTATGGATTCAATGACCCATACCCGCAGACCATCACTGGATTGATCATGGTGTTTGAGGAAGTGGCGTGGTACGCTGTGCTCGTCACAGCCAGCTTCAACAAGTCGTCGGTGGGTACCAAACCGCTGTCTTAGTAGGTTGATAGTCCGACCAACGTATAAGAATTTGCAGGGGCACATGAGACAATAAATAACGTAATCTGTAGAACAGTTATAGAAATTTTCTAATTTATATGTTTTATCTCTGTGAGAGAACTCTTTTTGGCCGTGGGTTACAAAACGGCATGTTTTGCAACGTGGTTTGTTGCATCTATACATTCCTATAATTGGAATCAGGCAAGTAGCACTATTGGGTTTAGGATCTTTTAGTCTACTAGGGACAATTTTATTTTTTAGTGTGGGAGCCCTCCTATATGTAATTTTTGGTTTGTCACACAAAACAGTGTCTAGGTGGGGGTCTTGTTTTAAAATATTCCAATGTCTGGTTAGGATATTTTCCATTTTTTGATATTGATCATGGAAGCCAGTAATAAATCGTACCGTTGTTTTTTCAGGCAATTTTTTGCGTTTTATTTTTTTGCCCGAAAGAAAGATTTTATGAGCCTGGTCTACTAGGGTAGCCTTTTTCTAGAAATTTTTGTTTGAGATGTGCACTCTGAGAAATGTAATTACAATCTCTAGTGCAATTTTGTCGGAGTCTACAGAACTGACCTTTTGGTATATTTTTTATCCACATCGGGTGATGACAACTACTATAGTGTAGGTAAGAATTGCCCGCTGTGGGCTTAGTGTAATTACGGGCAAAGATGTTATGATTCTCATGACAAAGCTCGAAGTCAAGGAAGGCCAAGCTGTCTTGGTTCCACACAGAGGTAAATAAAAAGGCCTAGAGCGTTGTTGTTACAATAGTCAACAAACTGATTTACTAAAGGGGAGGGGCCATCCCAAATGATAACAATATCATCAATATAGCGCCCTGTGACGGTCTAGGTCTGTCTCTCCTGAATGATGGTGGGTTTTCGCCATATTTTGGAGAGACAAACACCTTAATTATACAGCTGTGTGGTCAGCTTTTTAACTCTGACCTGAATAGCATTCAGGGCTCCACCCTCCTGAGGAGTCCAGGCATGCAAGGGAGAGTGCAGGTGTGCACTGAACAACCTGGAGTGCAGGCTGCACTGTGAGAAACCCCAGAGACCTGAGCGAGGTTGCTGATAGGAGTCAGGAAGGTTCCATGCTGGAGCCTAAGCAGTTGGGCTACTGCTGAGGAGAGCCAGGTGGCTTGGTATTTAATTTGAACGTATAAGCCAGGAGGCTGAAGCTATCATTTTGTGCGGATAGTGAAAACCCCTGCGTGGAAAACCTATGTTTGGACTTTTGTTTATTTTTGCCTTTTCAATAAAAGTGGGCCAACAAGCCCTTAAAGACAGTTCTTGACTGGCATGAATCGCTTAAAACGCATATCCCACTTGAGCTAACAACCCCCAATATTACAAGTGGTGGATTGCTGCGGGCAGTTTGGAAGTGTTCCAGATCCTTGCATACCAACAAAACAGTGAGTAGAAAGAAACTGTGCGTTTTTGCAACAATGCTATGATGAATAGCCAATATGAACTGAAATTTAAAGTTTTCTGCTGTGAACTGCTGTTAGCTGTGTGTGGCAGTCAGGAAAACTGCATTGCACAGGAGTTCAATTAATGGACTGTGTTGCAAACAGGTGGCATACCTGTGGAAGTAAGCTCAGTGTGGTCTGAGAAGACATATCCATTTGGGAAGGCGCAGTGAATGAATGATTCAAGTGGAATCGCAGAGAGTGAAGTCTGCATGTGAAAGTGTGCTGTTGGCAAGTCTTGGAGATAGTACATCAACATTTCCTGTGGAACTGTGTTATAAAAATCATTGCTCTGTTTGCAGCGATGGGAAGGTCAAAACGCAAAAAGGAAGCAATGTTTGCTGAAATGAGAGACAGGACTTTGTGGCTGGAGGGTTTGTTGCCGACAGAACAAGCCCCAGACTCATGCAAAAAGCACTTGGCTGCGCTGAACCAAGCCAAAGGGAAAGTTCATGCTGTTGCCCCTAGCAACACAGCTGAAATGAGTACACAGGTGATTGCAAGTATGGAGAATCCACCAAAGTTTGAGTCTGCAGTGGGTTGGTGCAAGCGACACTTGGCTGCACTGAACCAAACTAAAGGGGAAGTTCATGCTGTTGCCCCTAGCAACGCTGGTGCAGGCCGACCAGCTATTAATGTGCAAAGTGTTAAGAAACAAGTGCGCTGTTTGCGATGCAGTGAGTGGGGGCATGAAGTTTCCAAATGCCCTTTGTCGCAAGCATCAACAAAGCAAAAATATGAAAAGCCTGCTCTAAAAGTAAGCAGATGGGTGCAGTTGCCCATAGCAACGTCTATGATGTCAGGTCAGTGGACCGCAAGAAAAAGATATTGCCTACAGGGAGTTGTGGCAAGTTTAAAGCAACGTCGCTTCAGGGAGAGAAATGTCTACATGTGTCAGAGAACCAGCAACGTGCAGCTAGGAGAGCACCCTTTCCATTAGCAACAGGAGAAAATGTGTCAATGGGAAGGAGGAGCTACAGGGAAGAGGTGTATCGCCATCCCCATAAAGATGCAAGTGAAGTTCTACGTGTTGGGAGAGTGTCATCTCCCTTAGCAACAGGAGAAAGTCGCCAAACACCATGCCTGGAATGTAGTCAGCTGGGGCAAGGCATATTTTCTTGCCTATATTTTGGGGTGCAGCTGGAGGTAATGTTGCCGAGCGGGACTCTTTATCAGTGGGCCAAGGTTCCTTTACAGATATGTTTGGAGTCACCCCTGACAACAAGGAGATTTCTGATGTGTCTGCAGGGGGTGCTAAACAGTTGGAGTTGCCTACTGTGATTTCATCCTGTGGCCACCAGGGGGAGTTGGTCAGTAAAAGTGCAACCGAAAGACAGCGCCCTCAAATGAAGACAGAGTTGCCTGCTTCAAGAAATGGTAAGACTGTTGCAAGTTGTGATCCAAGTGAAGTAGCAGTATGTCCGTTGAGGAGATCTGCAGAAGGTGTAAAAATTGACTTGCTGCAGTGTGCTACCCAGATCAGTGGGGAGACACATGTTAAAACCCTCCTTGCAGCAAGATCAAAGACTGAAAGTGATATGTGGACTTTGCTGGACTAACTTAGGTGCACACAGAGTGCTGAGAGTGATGTGTTAGGAGTGACCAAAACGGTTGGTGTGTCATGTTCCCTAGCGATAGAGACAGGTGCTGCGGAGTTGCCAAGGGAAACCGCTAAGGAGCCTGTATTGGTAAGGCAAATGGTTTCCCAGGACAACTGTGAAGCCACCCCAGTGGGCAAAATAATACATTTTGAGAGGAAGGGTGATGTGCTGAGTCGCATGCAGGGTGCCATGCGTTCTGACAAAAGTCAATATAATGGAGATTATAAAACTGCTATGTTTATGAATGATGATGATACATGTACTTATGGTGATGTGTTCACTAGTAATGAGGTAGGGGTGATCGCTAAGCAGGATATGCGATTCCCCTTAGTAACAGTACATAAGGCTGCAGAGGTGTCCTTAGAAACCTCCAGGGAGCTCTGTGTGTTGGAGCCAGAGGTTGCCGGGGACAACTGTGGTGCCGCTCTGATAGATAAGAGGGTACTTGACCTTGCTGATGAGAAAAATGGTAAAACTAAAATGTCTGAAATTACTTGTAGTGATAATGAGTTACTGTGGTCTGTCACTGCTGACAGAAAAGGTCCTCATGAGTTTAATGAAGCGCCACACAGTGGTCAAGTTACGTTATTGCAGCCTGCTGTGTTTAAAAATGTGTTTGCGGTGGACACAAGTTCTGCTATGCAAAATGGAGAGACTGCAGGGCCAGTAGACATGCATGTGTTGACTTTTGCAGAAGTTAACCCTCTCCAGTTGGAAGGATCTGTAAAGGGCGCATACATGGCAGAAGTTTTGTCCTCAGCAAAAGATATGAGAAATGTTGAGCTTCAGAATGATATGGTAATGGATAGCGATTTGGAATCACTCAGTATTGCTAAAAGTGAGAGGATGAGTGTCGCACATGCGATTTGCAGTGCTCAAGGGGAGCCGCAAGTTTTGTCAGTTACCTCTGAGGTAGAGGTCTCTTTAAATGGCTCTCACGCCTTAGCAAATGAACCCCTCCACATCGTTGGTAGAGGAAAAGTTCCTAAAGTTCTGTGCTTAGATGTGGCGTGTCTAGAAATAACTCCGACGTTGTTGGAATTGGTGAAATTATTCCTAATTTACACCTGCGTGTATCCACAGCAGAGAGGTGACATGGTACTGCGTAGTACCAATCAGTGGACACAGGTGGTCTCGGCGTTAAGCAATATTGATGAAAATTGGTTGCTCTACTGTTGGTTTATTTTGTGGAAAATTGTCTCACAGTTCTCTTTGAGAGTGCTTCCAGCGGCCGTTGTGTGCAGAAGGCGCTCAGGGGAATTGTTAGAGAAATCAGAAATAATAGACATAGTGAAAGTCTCTCCGTATGCTGATGTGATGGAGTGTATTCCTACTGGTGCGGTCCGAGGTACGGCTGAGCAGTGGTTGGTACATGGGGCGCGCACTGTCTCACCCTCTAGACCTTATGTAAAGGAAGGGCTCAGAATGGACATGGCAGTAGTGGGAATTCAGTCCATCACTCGCAGAGAGGTGCAGTTTGAGGTACCCGGAGACACTTTGATAGGAAATAACGGTAATGATAACTGTAATGAAAACGTGTATGAGAAGCACTGTAGAGCACTGTCAGACAGCTCAGAGATCCTGGTTGAGGTACCAATGGTCTCAGAAAGGGTTAAAAAGATCGGTATGGAAAAATGTGCGTTGGTAGGACAATTGCTATTGGAGTGTTGGACAACAGGGGGCGATGTGAAACTGTGGGACTGTCCCATAGGGAGTAACTGCTTGCCTGTAGGTGGTCCCTCCATAGACTCTGTCCTAACAAACAAGGAGATCAGAGGTCCCAATGACAATGTTGAGTTGAGTAACCCCCTGTGGAACAGTGCCAGTGAGGTTACACAGAAGGGTGTGGTGTTGCTTCCAGATGGTTTGGTTGCCAAAGGTAACCACCAAGGGGTTAGTGAACCGGAGAAACAAATGTTGTTGGTTAATGTTGAGTCAGGTAGTGAGAGCGGTCAGTCCCTGACAGATCCCATGGAAGTAGGTCCCCAACAGTCCCAGGAGAGTAGGTCTGTGGGAGGGAAAAGAAGGATCCTAAGGCCAGAAGGTAGAAGGGATAGAAAGATTAGTGGGAGCCCACGGTTCAGGAAGAAGTGCTGGTGGAAGCACACCCGGAAGATGTGGGTGGAGTGCCCCTTTAGAGAAAAGGTTGGGCAGATTAGGACTCCTGCTGTGGATCGTTGGCACAAAGGCGCCACAGTGAAGTGTTGGTGGAAACAAACCCATAAAAAATGGGCCTATGCAGCCAATGGCTTGTACATAGGTGTCCCATTTATGACGGGTCTATGTGTTCCTCCCTCCGGTTCGAAACAAGGGGGGGAGGTATGTGACGGTCTAGGTCTGTCTCTCCTGAACGATGGTGGGTTTTCGCCATATTTTGGGGAGACAAACACCTTAATTATACAGCTGTGTGGTCAGCTTTTTAAGTCTGACCTGAATAGCATTCAGGGCTCCACCCGCCCGAGGAGTCCAGGCATGCAAGGGAGAGTGCAGGTGTGCAATGAACAACCTGGAGTGCAGGCTGCACTGTGAGAAACCCACGAGACCTGAGCGAGGTTGCTGACAGGAGTCAGGAAGGTTCCATGCTGGAGCCTAAGCAGTTGGGCTACTGCCGAGGAGAGCCAGGTGGCTTGGTATTTTTTTTGCACGTATAAGCCAGGAGGCTGAAGCTATCATTTTGTGCGGATAGTGAAAACCCCTGCGTGGGAAACCTATGTTTGGACTTTTCTTTATTTTTGCCTTTTCAATAAAAGTGGGCCAACAAGCCCTTTAAGACAGTTCCTGACTGGCGTGAATCGCTTAAAACGCATATCCCACTTGAGCTAACAACCCCCAATATTACACGCCCGTAAAAAATTATATGAGGGGAGAAAGGGTTTTCTTGAAGAATGAATAGCTTCTCCCAAAAACCTATTGTTAAGTTGGCCTAAGATGGGCAAAATTGGCGCCCATGGCTGTGCCATGGGTCTGAAGATAAAAATCTCCTTCAAAGTGAAAATAATTGTGATTGAGGCAGAATGCCGTAGCTTCAAGTATAAAGGCTATCTGCCTAGAATTGAGCAAAGAGTCAGACAACAGGAAGTTTTGAACATCTGACAATCCTATATCGTGAGGGATCGATGTATACAGTGAATTTACGTCTAGGAACAACCACGAATAGCTTTCTTGCCATTTTGGATCTTTACTCTAAATTGTCTCGCGCCACTTGGTTTAAACGAAGAATTAGATGTTAACACTATTCTTCAATATATACCGCCAATATTTAATATATTTCTGCTAAACACCTTTTTAACATGTGCGTGGCGTATACAGTTTGCGCTTAGCAGTCATCTTTTTTACTGTGCTCTTGACTAATCATATGTGCATGCACATAGAGACGTGTGTGCTCACTTAGAATGTGTATGCATTCAAGTGCATGACACTACTTCTGCTAGTGTTTAGAATATACACTCCTTTTACATTTTTATTTTTTATAATCCTTCCCTCGTTTTTAATCCCCCCTTCCTTTCTGATACCCCTATAATATCATTAAGATACCTCGTTATATCACAATATATGTTTTCCTTTAATATAGTGCTAATTGCACTTTGCAGCCTTTTTTTTGTTTAACAGCATCATTAATTCTCTATTAATCCCTCACCATTATCTTCCAACATACAGCTAGTACACATAAACACATGTTGCCATCATATTTGTAAATTTCTGGTAACGTTCCATTTTTTATAGCTTCCTCTGTTTTAATTATCTTTGTTTTGATTTTAAAGTCGTTTCCTCCGATGTGTGACTGGCCTCTTATGTCACTCGTATTTCAAGCTTTCCTATTGGTTGGTGCCTCACCATGTGATATGTATATCTCACATCCCCTATTTCCTCCTTATACTGCACTTGACAAAGGAGCGCGTAGGTCTTTCATTCACCTCGCGCTGGCTCTGAAACGCGTTGTGTCCCTCCTCGGCCACCGTCTCAGTGACGTCACGGACCAGCGGATCAGCCGGTCAGCTGAGAGCACAACAACATCTACACACGGATGTGTGAGTCGGCTCCCCTCGGGCTACGAGCGGCTGACTTTTCTCCACTGACGATTCTTCCGGCTCCCTTCCTGGACCTCACTGCAGCATCTATACCAGCGCCCCAGACTGCAGCAGAATATTATAGATGCAAGTGTTGGATTACTAATATTGCTAATAATAAAAACAGATAACTCACCGGCGCTTTCTTTTTCTTTGTTTTTCTCTTGTTATGGTTTGACCTGACTTCGCTCTTGGAGAGAGCAGCCCTGAGCCTCTGCAGTTTCCCTTACACCAGATATCTCTATGGCCAAGGCTTTTTGGACTTATACCCAACAGACTACTTTATGATTATCTTAATTTTGATGTATTTTTATATTTACTTATTTACATGGTCACCCAGAGCGCTGTAATCTTGAGCCAAAAGTCATGAGGTCTGCCATGTCAGCTATAGTAATTAACTCCTCTAGATGCGGTGCCAGAGTGTCTGTCTGGGATGTGGATTGAGGGGAAACTCGTTAAGCACCCATTGTGTGATGTTTTGGGTGGAGAGTTTCATTGTCCCTGCGACTACTGTAGCATGCTTGTAACTGTATAAGAAGAGAGTAGTTTACTATTAAAGGATTCACTCGTTTGAACCAAAAAGACAGAGCTGTGTGTCTCGTCCTTCTGGAGAATTCTAATGGATCATGTCTGCTGGATGGTTGGAGTGTCGGATAAGCTGTCTTGGGTTGGTGGAATGGGTAATCGTAAATGGTGTTAACCCCTGACCGTTACAGTAAGTAAAACCGTGGACAGAGGCGTGGCTGTGGATGTGATATACTTGGATTTTGCAAAAGCGTTCGATACAGTTCCCCACACACGGCTCATGTGTAAGGCAAAGTCTACAGGATTGGATATCAGTTTGTAAATGGATAGAAAACTGTCTGAAAGACAGAATTCAGAGCGTCGGGGTTAATGATTCATACTCTGAATGGTCGAAGGTTATCAGTGGTGTACTGCAAGGTTTAGTGCTGGGACCCTTAATTTTTAATATCTTTATAAATGATATTGGGTCTGGGATCAAAAATAAAATTTCTGTCTTTGCAGATGACACCAAGCTATGCAGTAGAATAATGTCTTTACAAGAGGTCGCCAATTTACAAGCCGACCTTAATGCTGTCTTATTGGGCGACTAAGTGGCAGATGAGGTTTAATGTTGATAAATGTAAAGTTATGCACTTGGGGGCTAAGAATATGCATGCATCATACATACTAGGAGGAGTACAACTGGGGGGATCTGTAGTGGAGAAGGATCTGGGGGTTTTAGTAAATCATAAGCTCAAAAATGGCATGCAATGCTAAGCTGCGGTTTTCCAAAGCAAGCAAAGTCCTTTCTTGTATTAAGAGAGATATGGACTCCAGAGATAGAGATATAATTTTGCCCCTGTACAAATCATTAGTAAGACCTCATCTGGAATAAGCAGTCCAGTTTTGGGCACCAGTTCTCAAAAAGGATATCAGGGAACTGGAGAAAGTGCAGAGAAGGGCAACCAAACTGATAAGAGGCATGGAGGAGCTCAGCTATGAGGAAAGATTAGAAGAACTAAATGTATTCTCTCTTGAGAAGAGGAGAATAAGGGGGGATATGATCCACATGTACAAATATATAATGGGTCCATATAGTGAACTTGGTGTTGAGTTATTCACTTTACGGTCAACACTGAGGACAAGGGGGCACTCTTTACTTCTAGAGGAAAAGAGATTTCATCTCCAAATACAGAAAGGTTTCTTCACAGTAGGAGCTGTGAAAATGTGGAACAGACTCCCTCCAGAGGTGGTTCGGCCAGCTCAGTAGATTGCTTTAAGAAAGGTCTGGATACTTTCCTAAATGTACAGAATATAACTGAGTACTAAGATTTGTAGTTAAAGTTGATCCAGGGTAAATCCGATTGCCTCTCGGAGGATCAGAAAGGAATTTTTTCCCCTGCTGTAGCAAATTGGATCATGCTCTCCTGGGGTTTTTTGTCTTCCTTTGGATCAACTCTGGGAATCGAGTTGGGTGTATGGGATTGTACTGTGTTTTTTATTTTGTTTGTTTATTTTTTTTTGTGGTTGGACTGGATGGGCTTGTGTCTTTTTTCAACCTGACTAACTATGTAACTATGTGATCAGCTGTGTTCAATCACAGCTAATCACGGGTGTAAATAGAAGCCTGTTATCGTCACTCCTTTCCTCATGCTGACAGCATGAGAGAAGAAGCGAGCCAATAACTGGCTTCTCTAAAAAGGGATATGCACACTGATAATCGGGGCACTGATTATCAGTGTCCTGATTATCAGTGCAGTCCCAACAGTGCTGCCAATAAGTGCCTCCTCATCAGTGATATAGGGGAAAGAAATGTATCTGCTACTTAGTGTGTCAATTACAAACTCCAAACAACGAAAATGTTAAATGGTGAAATAGTGTTGATACGGGGGGGCGTGGCTTGGCACGCAATGGAGATGGCAGCTTAAACGAGGAGCTCCTTCATACTCACTGCCTAAGGCCCGTCTCTCTGCACTCTTCACCTGCAGAATGCACAGGAGATCCTACGGCACTGCGCACACAAGAGGAGAACGGTAAGGGGCTTCCCTGCAATAATCGCCCCCCTCACATATGATGAAATGACCGGCATCGCCGCAGATAATAAGGTCCATGTTCTTGGCAGCCATTACAGACCTAAAGTCTAACCTCCTGGTACTTAATGAAAAACTGGCAGTGGCTGAAGCTGATGGGAGACACAGGGACAGGGAGATTTGCAGATTGGAAAAGATCTCATTCTCCCACTCAGCGCACTTTATTGAAGTCAATAGACATTTAGAGGACTTAGACAACAGGGGGAGGAGATGCAATATTAGAGTCAGGGGGATTCCGGAATCTGTGTCGGAGTCGGATCAAATCACGCTGGCACTGCAGAGAGTTTTCAACAGCTTACTGGAAAGGCCTGAAGACACAGCCATTGATTTTGTAAGAGCACACAGAGCGCTTAGAGCCAAAGGCCCTGACTCCCAACCAGCACGTGACATAATCTGCTGCCTCCAGAGTTTCCCATTAAAGGAGGATATAATGTGGAAAGCCCGCAGGAATGAGAGAATACTATTCAATGGTGAAACAATCATGCTTTTTCAGGATCTTTTTCAGATCACCCTAAAGAATCGCAGGGCGATGCACCCAATCCAGTAGAAGCTACGAGAGGGGGACCTAAGATCTACCAGAATTTTGCAATGCCTTGCAACTAGATCCCATTGACCTCCCGGAATGGTACCAGGAATTCCACCTGCCGCCTATGGAAAGAAGCCCACCAAGCTCTCCCCTTACTTCACCGGACAGCAGATCCTCGAAAAAGATGAAAGCCTCACGCGGGGGGCTCTCAAGCTGGGACTCCCAATCTTAAGCGCCACTCTTCCAGGGCTCTGGATGAATACTGATTAAGAAAGTTTCATCCCCTCTGTGTTCCTGCCAGCCTCCCGAAAGTTTATAGTTTGCAGCTTCTGTTACTTGGTTCACCACTACAGTACTTGCCATTACCCCCCACCATTGACTACAACAGGTTCAGCCTGACTCACACTGGTGAGGGTTCTCATCTTTTTACAGTGACGAGGAGAAGAATACGGGAAGGATTTGGGGGATAGGGTGCTGTATACTTACTTTCTACATTTATTTGACTTCCCCCCATTGCCCACCCTTTTTTTGGCATAGTAGCAGTTACCCGTACTTTATGCACGCCTTAGATAACGATGGAGGCCGCTTATCCTCTCTTTTGATTCCTTTAATTGAACATTACTCTGATGCCTACACAGGTTGCCTTAATTGAATATTCCCTAAAAGCAAACAACTTTCTTAAGGGAACTTAAAAAGGGTAAGCTGCGGTTTGTTTTCCTACAAGAAACACATTTTAAAACTGCCCACTCGGGGGCGAGCGGGGACGCACACGCGCTGCTGCCGGCGGCACGCGCACCCCCTAGTGGCCGAAAATTTAGCTGACGTAGAGCTACAGGCTCTCGCCCAGGAGAGCCGACCTGCCGCCGTAGAATGACGGCGGCTGGTCGGCAAGTGGTTAAAATCCCACTGAACCCGCTGGTTGACACCTCCTCTGGTAAATCCTATATCACCTACAAGATTCTTAAAAGAATCAAAAAATTATTTTAGGCTCCATGCAACTGATAGACTCTTGGCATTTCCTACACCCAGAGGTCAGAGACTACACTTTTCATTCCATTCCCCATAATCGCTATTCGAGAATTGACAAAATTTTCACGTCCCAAAGAGACCTACATCTGAATACGGAAGCAAACATAGAAACTCAATACATTTCCGACCAGGCTCCAATTTCTCTTTCCCTCAATTTGACCAGACCCCCTCCCAAGCCTATTTTATGGAGACTGAATCCTTCGCTTCTGACAGACCAAAAACTAATCCTCGGTATTTCCACGACCATTAGAGAATTTTTTTAACACAATGCTACGTCAGATTTAGACCCCATGACGATCTGGGAGGCCCACATATGCACCATAAGGGGAGAATTAATCAAATTGGGAACACATTGTAAAAGAGAAAGGGAAAAGACCATCAGACTTCTCACAGACAAGATTTATAGTCTTGAAACAATACACAAACAATCCCTGTTCTGCTTGCTCTTTATTAGACAACAGGAAAGCCCTCCAACAGCCTTTGGACTTTAAAACCAAAATATTCCTATTTTTTTGAAAAAAACGTTTTTTTACGAGCACGGAGATAAGTCAGGCAGATTCCTAGCCAAGGCACTGAAAGAAGCCAAAAACTCCCAGAACAAAAATGGTGCAGTTGATGTCGCTACAGATAAAATAGCCAAATACTTCCATGAGTACTACTCTAGCTTGTATGGCCTTCCTACCCCAGGAAGCCCTCCAAATTTGTCTAACAATATACATCAAGTGATTTAAGACTATTTGAAAGAATCCAACCTCCCTACTTTGTCAGGGGAGGTGGTCTGACAACTAGACTCCCCGATTGAGAAGTCAGAACTCCAACAGGTCATTAAAGACCTTAAAGCAGGGAAGAGTCCAGGCCAAGACGGCTTTACTTCTATATATTATAAGACCTTTACAGAAATCCTTCTTGACCCCTTGCAAAAAGCATTGAACTCCTTGTCATCTCCTAGGGATTTGCCGCCCACATTTCTTTCCGCACATATAACAGTTCTACCGAAACCAAATAAATATCCTCTACACTGCGCTAGCTATAAGCCGATAATCCAAATTGCCGCCTTTATCCAAACATAAAGGAGGTATGGGCATCCCTGACTTTAAAAATTACTATTTTGCGGCGCACATCACTAGAATTATTGATTGGCACTATCACTGTAAACTTAAGGATTGGATACAGGTGGAAGGTGACTTAAGCCCCATTTCCTTACTATTTTCCCCTTGGATCCCCTGGTCCAGCTACCCTGCCTCCCTAAAAGTGCATCCTTTAATAGGTACCAGGTTAGGAATTTTCCACAGATTGACTAAACAGACAAACCTATCTACTCCACTGTCACCCTCGTCCAACAACCCTGTTTTTTTTAACCAGGGATGGAGAATCAGTTCCTACCCCCCCCCCCTCCCCAACACGACCAGACCACTACTTGCCAAAGTCTGCTTCCACAAAAAAAAAAAAAAAAACTTTCAAAGACTTTAGACTTCTTAAACAGGACAGTAACACACCTGACCTACCACTTTGGACTTACTTTCAAGTGAGGAGCTACTTAAAATCACCCCTCCAGGAGAAGTGACTTTGGCAGGGATCCCACAGATTTGGAGTCAGTGTGCTTGGGCGCGTGAACCCCTCCAAAAACCTACCTCGATTTCATACGCTTGGTTACGAGTTCAGCTGGTCTGCGGAGATGAGAGATTCAGAGAGAGATGGTCACAAGCATTGGATAGACCAATTTCTGATAAACAATGGAAGAGAGCTTGTATTTTCGCACACAAATGTTCCACTCCAGAACACAAGAAACTGCCCACAAATTACTTACCCACTGGTATGCTACGCCCGTGAAGCTGCACGCTTGGTTTCCACAAACATCAGATACCTGCTGGAGGTGTGGTAGGGACAAGGGCACCCTCCACATATGATTGCAATGCCCTCTAATTACCCCTTTATTGGAAGGAGGTCTGTGAAAAGATACGTATAATCACGGAGACCAAGATGAGACTTCACCAAGCGTGCTGCTTACTGCATATCACAGATGTGTCATATCAGAGATATAACAATTCATTATCTAAACACCTTTTGAATGCGGCTAAGGCACTCATACCCCTCTTCTGGAAATCCTCCAGAGTTCCCTCAATACGTGATTGGTTGTTTAGAATAGCCAAGATCTGCAGCATGGAGGAGACGGAGGCCCAGTCCACAGACGACAATGAGAGGTTATTTCAGACCTGGTCTCCTTGGATCCAATTCAAAACACAGGCTTATGAAGACATAATGGCTGGGGACTAGATTACCGGTACCCAATTCATTTATTTGTTTTTATGCACTATTGGGTTCATTGGTTTCATCTATAATTTGACATATGCGAGGGGTTATTTTTCCCTCACCTCTACCTGATTCGAACATTATCCCTCACCCTCTTTTCTTATTTACAACTAATTCTAATCTACATTTCTTTTTCTACATAGATGATTTCTGCTTTAAATGTCCTTTTGATGTATTACCTGACACATTTGCATCTTTACGCTAGATACCACTTTTGAATGTCATTTAGTAGCGATCAATGTGTTCATTATTTTCGTTTGTAGCAACGTATGACATTGAATTATCTTTTCGTTGTTTTGTATTGCATACTAAGTGGGAGCTGCGACTCCCCGTTCGAGTTTCTCCTTACTTTTTCTCAATAAACTGGATGTTATAAAAAAGAAATAGTGTTGATACTTAAAATTAATGAAAGCTGCCAAAAAACTTCTATAGTGTCACCAACACCATCAATCAATATGTGTAAATAATATTGGAGTGATGCTAAATCAAATATTTATCCAACATAGTGAAATGTGCAAAACATGACATTTAACCCTTTCGCCACTAGGTCTGTACATCGTGTATAACACACAATCCGGTGGCTGCAGACACCGGGATTGGGTGTGAATCTGACAGGCAGACTGCTGCCCATCAGGTGAGAGCGGTCGGGGGGCGCCGCTGCCGACGTCACTTCCAGGTAACGTTCTCGGTGTCCCCGGCTCACTTTGCCGGTGTAGAACGTTTTTCAATGTGATCTGCATTGTAAAACATTCAGTGGAATACAGGAGATATGCAGTTTTTTTTTTAGACCCTGCAAATCTCAATAAAATTAACCTGTCACCTAAAAATCATCACATAAGGGATGGTTTGTCCCCTATGTGATGAAAAAAAAAGTTAAGTTACACACAAGCACATAAAACCCCCCCCCATTTTTTTTGAGGCCCCCCCACACTTACATGCACAAATGTAAACGCATGTGTCGGGGAGCCTACACGTGAAAACGACGATCGTGATACATGTTACATATCACTGCGTACACCAGAGCGAGAGCAATAATTCTAGCACCAGACCTTCTCCGTAACGCTAAACTGATACCTTTGATAAAAGCATGCGACAGTGAAGCAACCTGTTGGGAGGAGCCGGGTGACGTCACTTCCGGTTATGGCTGAAACAGTTAGTCTCCCATTTCCAGCGTCTCACTGATGTGTGTCCCCTTGGTTGTTTACCATTCGCATTTTCATTATTTTACCTGCAAGTCTATCTATTGTTTTAATAAAACGTGATGCTTATTGCTACACCATGAGTAGTTGTATTTCTTGTTACATGTGTGATGATCTAAGGCCACGTACACACGACCGAGAAACGCGACGGGCGAAATACATCGTTTTCCCCGTCGAGTTCCTTGTTCGGCTGTCAAAATAACTAGTCGAGCCAAATTTTCCCATTGCCCGTCGAGGAAATAGAGAGCATGCTCTCTTTTTGGCTCGACGAGTTCCTCGACAGTTTTCTTGGCAAAAAGTGTACACACGACCGGTTTTCTCGGCAGAATACGTCTCCCATCGTGTTTCTTGCTGAATTCTGCCGAGAAAACCGGTCGTGTGTACAGGGCCTCAGACGAATTACCTCATATGGAGATTGCTCCAGCATTACCTTTGGAGTTGAGGTGAGTGGCCATGGTGGGACGTTTTGTGGAAATTTTTATTAATGTATATTGTCAGATGTCCCCATTGTCAGTTTTGCTGCAATAAGCTCATGCGAACCTGTTCGCACATACAGACACCGGTGAAAGACCGTTGCGGAAACCTTCCTGTGTACATGGAAGATCTGTTCACCCTTTAAGGTAAGTTTGCTTATGCCTCACCAAGAGTCTGGCCACCTCATGGCGACTGCATCTACGCTCCCGGCAAACAGACCTGCATACATGGGAACCATAGCATAACTGTACAAAACCATGGCTCGCCGAGCCTCATGGAGTATGGTCCGTGCCAATCGTAAACAGTGGGAATATGCACACGGTCCTGATCAGAACAATGTTTGCAGTGTTCACAATGTGAAGCACATAGTTTCTTGTGAGGCCACCACCTTCCTTTATCCCTGTTCAATTCTATATATAAAAAAGGCCTGCCCTATTTAATTTAAGCAGGTTATCTATGCTCAGCGCGATGCCAGCGTGTGCAAAGATACGCCGGCGCACATTTGCGCTTACAGGCGCAAATTTGCACTTACGTCGGCGTAAGTGCTTTGTGAATCTGGGCCAATAGTGAATAAATACCACCAAAGGAAATCTCTATTTGTGTGAAAAAAAAAAAAAAAAGTTTGTTTAGGTTTTGTGTTGCATGACCTCACAACCGTCATTCAAAGTGCGACAGCGCTGAAAGCTGAAAATTGGCCAAGTCAGGAAGGGGGTAAAAGTGCCCAGTAGGCAAGTGGTTAGGGGGATCAACTACCTTACTACCAAAAGGAGTACAGAAGTATAAGAAGTACAGTTAGCCCTTAGTAAGCCTACCTGCCCTTTTTACATTTGAAAGTATAAAAAATGAATTACAGACACCGAGGTTATTAAGGCTTGTTTAAAAATTATTGCAAAGAAAGCGAACAACCTCTTAAAGTGATATTAAAGTCTTGTTTTTTCTCCTTTAAAAATAACAAACATGTTATATTTACCTGCTCTGTGTAGTGGTTTTGCCCAGATACTACTGCTCTTGGGTCCCTCTTTGGCACTCCTTGCCCCTCCCTCCTGTTAAATGATCCCACAGCAAGCAGCTTGCTATGGGGGCACCTGAGCAGAGCTGCTGCTTTGTGTGTCCATTCAGATGCGGAGCCAGAGCCCAGCCCCCTCTCTCTTCTAATTGGCTCACTGACTTTGAATGACAGCAGCAGGAGCCAAATGGCGCTTTGCTGCTGTTCCAGCAAATGAGGGAGAATCTAGACAGCCAAATATCTTGTGCAACATCACTGTATCAAGATGGGGCTCGGGTAAGTATTAGGGGGGCTGCTGGATGCAGTTTTATCTTAATGCATCAAGATAAAAAAATATATATATATTTTGTACTCACCGTAAAATCCTTTTCTCTGTCGTCCATGGACGGACACAGCTCCTTAAATCTTGACAAGTGGGTTATGTTCTTGTTTACAATGGAAATGACTAGGCAGAAACATGTTAGATAATTAAATACATGTTACTTTAACAGAGATGAACAGCCCCAGCCCCCGGAGGCGGTCACTCCTGACATAACCCTCCTCCCTGCAGCATGCAGCCTCAGTTCGTAACAAGCAGTACAAACCAAAAAAGGAGGGGTGAGTGCTGTGTCTGTCCATGGACGACAGAAAAAAGGATTTCACGGTGAGTACAAAAAAATATATTTTCTCTTATCATCCATGGAAGGACACAGCTCCTTAAATCTTGACAGGTAGGACATCCCCAAGCAGTGTTAAAAAAACGAGGAGTGGGAACAGTATCAGTAAAAACTATTTAACTTCACCCCAAAACAAGCAGAGCTCCTCAACGGAGGAGGTGCAACTTTAAACAGCCATCTGCAAAACCTTGCAGCCGAAAGGAAGCATCAGAAGATGCACTCACATCAACCTTGTAAAATTTGGAAAAAGTGTGAACGAACGACCAAGTTGCGGCCTTGCACACCTGTGAGACAGACGCTTGATGTTGGAAAACCCAGGAAGCACCAATTGTCCTGGTCGAACGTGACGACCGGAAAGGGGGGCGCCTGCCCCCTGAGAGTATAGGCCCGTATGACAGTCTGCCTGATCCACCAAGAAATGGTGGCTGATGAGACCGCCAGGCCCTTTTGTGGACCAGACACTGAAACCAAAAGTGATTCAGATCTCCGAAACGGAGCCGTAGCAGACAGCAGACAAAGCGTGTACCACATCTAAAGAATGAAGTGCAACCTTCCTAGGATGTGCCGGCCGAGGACATAAGAACAATGTCCTCATTCAGGTGAAAGGCCAAAACCACCTTCGGAAGGCAGATCAAGTATGGCCATCTGCAAGACAAGGCCACCAACTCAGAAACCCTTCTGACAGAAGTAATAGCCACAAAAAAGGCCACCTTCTGAGATAGTGTCAAGAGAGGAAACTCTAAACCTTTGGGGGAAGAGGTGGTTTAAGAGAGGGAAGTAAATGACGAACCCCCTGCACAAAAGGTACCCACCAGAGAATGGGTCGCCAAAGGCCGATAAAAGAACACAGCCAAGGCTGGGATCTGTCCCTTAACGGTGCTTAAGGCAAGTTTCTGATCCAGTCCATGCTGTAAACAGCAGGACCCTGGAAACTGAGTATGTCCGTGGACGCCACCCCATCTCTTCGCACAAAGAGATGTAGGCCTTCCAGGTGCGAAGGTAGATCTTCCAGGAACAATGTACAAAGAAAAGTGTAGCGCTAAATAAATATGAGAAGGATAACCTAAATGGATATAGTAATTAGTATTACAAAATGAGTGATTAACACCATATGTGACCACCGTGCTAGAAAATGACGACTGAACAAACTAAAGTGCCAATCACATATGAAAGTCCAATATATTCGGTGACTGAAGAAATTGATAGAGGATTCACCACCAAATGTCTGAAAAAAATAAACAGTGGCATCAGTAGTCCTTTGACATATTTCGTTCTAGGGAACATCATCTGGGGTGTAGGTAGATCTTCCAGGAAGACTTCCGTGCCCTCAGCAAGGTTGAGATGACCGAGTCGGAAAGACACGGTCCCCTAGAACCTGGCTTTCAATAGCCATGCCATTAAAGCCAAGTGACTGTAAAAGCAGGATGATGTATGGGACCTTGGGACAGAAGGTCCTCCCGTATTAGCAGCCGCCAGGGCACATCCGCCACCAGGCACCCGAGATCAGCTTACCCAGGACGCCGAGGCCAATCTGGAGTGATTAGAATCATTGGGATCCCCTCGGCCTCCACTCTGCGGAGCAGCCGAGGAAGCAACTTCAATGGGGAAAGGCATAAAGTAGCCGATACTGACCCCACGGGGCCACCAACACGTGAGCCCAGGGATCTCTTGACCTGGCCACAAACTTTGCCACCTTACGATTGAGACGAGAGGCCAGGAGAATCACGTCCAGTGTGCCCCACCTCCTGCAAGGGAGTTGAAACGCCTCCGGATGCAATGACCATTCTCTCTGGTCCAGCATCTGGTGACTCAGGTAGTCTGCCTGCCAGTTTTCCACGCCCGGAATGTAGACGGCCGACAGAGCTGGCACGCTTCTTTCCGCACATCTTAGGATGTGAGCGACCTCAGACGCTGCAGACGAACTCCGTGTTCCCCCCTGATGGTTGACATAAGCCACCGTCGTGGCGTTGTCCAACTGAATCCTGATCGGGCGACCATGCAACCTCCTCGACCACGAGGAGAAGCATAGCCTGATCGCCCGGAGTTCTAGGACATTCTAGGATTCTTCTAGAGAGTCCATCGACTCTGGGCCAACTGGACCCCAAAGACACCCCCCCAACCCGTGAGGCTGTCATCCGTCGTAATCACCGTCCACTGGAAGGGAAGAAACGACTTCCAAGACTTCCAAGACCGAAGAGACGGGGATCTCAGCCACCAATTGAGAGAGACTCAGACAAGGTGGCTTACCTGAATCAGACGATCCCGAGACCAAAGAGATATGTTCCACTTCTGCCAAACTGGAACTGGGCAATACGGTACCGCCTCAAAAGGGGGCAACCATCAGGCCCAGGACCCGCATGTAAAAACGGAGAGACGACCATTTGCGAGATGCCAACATCATCACTGCAGACTGAAGAGTCAGCAACTCCTCCAGGGGAAGAAAGCCCTTTACTTCCAAAGAGTCCAGAATCAACCCTAGGTACTCCAAATTCTGAGTCGGCACCAGGACCGACTTCTGAATGTTTAACACCCACCCAAATTCTTGGAGGGTCTGGCTGGCTATAGACACATCTTCCCCTAATGCTGAAGCTGCTTCTCAGAAGAAGGTTGTTTAAGTAGCCCATGAGGGCAATGCCTCTCTGTCTCAGAAAATCTAGGATCTGTGCGAGCACCCTGGTGAAATCTCTCGGTGCTGACGCTAGACCAAAAGGAAGGGCCACAAACTGATAGTGGTCCTCCCCTATCGCGAAGTGCAGAAACCTATGGTGACTTGCACATACTGGGACATGCAAGTATATGGCCTTGATGTCCAAAGAAGCCAGAAAGTCCCCCTGATCAAGCACAGCTACCACCGAATGAATGGATACCATGCAGAACTTCCTTACTCTCACAAAGGCATTTAGGGCTTTGAGGTTCATAATTGGACAGACCCCGTCCTCCTTCGGGACCACAAACAGATTTGAATAAAAGCCCTGAAATTTCTTGTCCTGCTCTTATGATGGACGTCACACTTCCCGCAGTCCCAGCATTGGACCTGTGGGATGTCCATCATAGGAGCTGCAGGCTCCAGAAGGCGGGACTTTCAATATCACTTGGCCACACTTGGCGCCGTTCCTTATCATAGCGGTCCCTCTTCGCTGGCGGTGCTCGGGGCTGTCAATTGGATGCTGCATTCCTGACACTCTGAGCTTTTCAGGGACCCATTCAGGGCTCCAGCCCCCCTAGCCACACCCTCCTGACGCCCCTGTAAAACTTTGAGGTAAAATCATGAGGAGATCTGTGCTGCGCGCTGTAGATGGAAAAAACTACCTCCAAAATGGCTGCCAGACGCCTCAGATAGAGCAGGGCACGGACACAATAAAATGGCCGACCGCAATGGTATGCTGCGCCATAGAACGGCCACAAAAAAATGTCCGCCAATGGGATTTCACAATAACAACAGCAGACTACAAAAAAATGGTGCCGGCACTGTTAAAATGGCGGCATTGATGCTGTGATGTGGATGAGAAGGCCTAATGAGGTCTTTCTGAGTCAAACACACCCCCACAGAAGTACACAGGCCCAGACACCCCACAGTCCCCTGGTGGGAAAAGCAGCCCCCCCCCCCAGCAGTGGCAGCAGAGCAATAGAGGGAAACATGACACAGAGAAGGGAAAGGAGGACCCCCTCACCTCAGGAATGCCCAGCCATACCGACCCGCAGAGGTGTGAAGGACTGTACTTATTACCCGCCCATGTGAGAACTCGCTGACGCATTCCTGACAGGCATACAACCGCGTTGGAGTAGCTGTCGGCCCGTTCCACTGTGAGGTAGACAACACCACAGCCCAGTCATGTGTGGACCCCAGAGCAAAAGCTCACCGGCCACCCCAGGAGTCATGGGGTATGTTGTGGCAGACCCAGCCTCTTAACAATGGTGTGCTCACGCTCAGGGGCTGGACTGAGGAGACTACAAGGATCTATATATCCAGCCTGTCTCTCAGCCGACAGTTGAAGATTCTTAATAAAATAAAGAAAAAAAAATCCTCAGGGTGCTGGGCCCAAAAGGGAGCCATATGTCCTTGTCCTTTGCTAGGCAGAAAAAAACTGAGGCTGCATGCTGCACGGAGAAGGGTTATGTCCGGAGGGACCGCCCCCTGGGCAGGGCTGTTCAACTCTGTTAAATAACACGTATTTAATTATCTAACATGTTTCTGCCTAGTCCTCTCTTGTAAACAGGAACATAACCCACTTGTCAAGATTTAAGGAGCTGTGTCCATCCATGAACGATAAGAGAAAAAACGTCTTCCTTTACAACCACTTTCCAAGATTCTTTATCCCCTTTCTATCAGATCATCCAAAATAGTCTGCTTTCATCCACACTGGTAAAGAGCAGCTTTCAAAGCCTTCCAGTACAACTCGAGACGAGAAGAGGGAAAAAATAAATAAAAACAAACCTTGCAATAGGGGCCCCAAAGTTCCATCCAAGGACAGTGTGCTTTGCATTTCTTCCAAAATGATGCAGGTAGTTTTAATGACTTTTGCAAAACTGAGCCTAGAATATTGTTTGTTTACATTGTTGTGGCAAGGCACCTAGATCATAAATTCCTTAAAAGTTATGTGTGTATGAGGCAAAGAAGATTTTCCCCCTCTATAGTAAATGTGATCCTTTAATATGCATATTCTTAATAGCTCTAGTATCAATAATATTGATAAGCCCCCTCTGCATTGCTTTATGCCCTTGCACCACTAGTTGGGGTTATTTGGTAGGCTAACAAACAGACACACAGAAAATCTCCCCCCAAGTTTTATTATACAGGTTCCCAACTAACTAATCGTTTAGATGCTCAAACTTTATATATCCTTTAAAGCAATTGGGACCTTTTTAATCTTATTTAAAGCCCATCAGATAAACAAACCTGTGAAGGTATTTTTTGCTGTTACACCTTGCTCACCATTGAACACACTGCAACTTTTTGACCTATTAAGGTAAAAACACTTATCCCATTTGCACTTTACACGTCACTTTATATTGTTCACATCAACCTTTAATACACACAATGCTTGGTACAAGATGCCATCTTCTTTATTATAAATATTTTCTCATCTTATGACATATGGTGTGAATCTTTTCACAGCAATATATTAATTAGATATCTTGCTGCTTTTTTTTTTTTTCTTTCATTTATTTTTCCATACATTCCTCCTGTCGTTTATATTTTCAATTTTTTTTCATTCCATTTTAGTATCACATCACTTACAGTCACATAATTCAATATTAATTTAAATTTAATTTGTATAATAGTTGATTTAACCTATGTTTTTACAATAATAGACCATCTATGTGATATGTGTATAGGCATGTGCACATTCTGGCGACAGATTGCCTGCTGGCAATAACCAAGTGGCTAATTATTAAACATGCATAATTGATCAACCAGCATGGTTCTTTTCGATCGATAGATTATAATATAATACAATAATACTTTTTTATAATAATATTCATGTAGTCGCCAGTCTATGTTAGCACAAGCACACACACTCGCTATTATTCATAAGTCCCATATGAACAATACAGGGCTATTTAGTACACACAAAGTGGAGTCCTGTTTGGATAGTTTCGTAGGCCTCCTTGGGTAGATATAAGAAATTAATTACACATATATTTTTTTTCTTTTCAATCCAGAAAAATCATGGGTGGCCTCCGGGTTGTACCCTTTCCCCAACAGACACCCTTTATCTCCCCTCTAAGGAGTCCCCTCCTTGTGTCCCCCAGTGCTGATAGGGTGTGACTCCTTGTAAGCTGGGTGGAGGTGAGGTTTCTTCTCGTGGGGGACCTGGAACGCGTGGAGACACCTCAGAGTCACCTGAGCTTGGTTCATTTTTTGAAGAGCAGCAATTTGGTCAGCCATGAAATACAACTTTCTTGCTAAGGAACTGGTAAACGCATTCAATCTCATGCCAACTAAACCTAATGAAACAATTATGTATTTACTGTCAGTATAATTTTTTTCTTTCCCTATATAGAACATATTTCCCTGAAGAAGACTGTTGACCATAAACTTTTGGTCGAAGCACGTAGGTATTTATATATGTGGAATGTCATATGAGTTCATTGTTCTAATTTTGAGTCCTTGTGTCAAATGTTACTTTATTTACGAGATATGTTCTTGATGTTACGACCAGTAATTGCATTTTATGACTCCCATGTAATTATGCCCTATTCCCTTTTTGTTTTTGATACTTTTATACATAGAATAAAAAAAAAATGATATTATATATATCTATATATATCTATATATATCTATATATAGATATATATAGATATATATACATACACACACACACACACACACACACACACACACACACACAGTACAGACCAAAAGTTTGGACACACCTTCTCATTCAAAGTGTCTTCTTTATTTTCATGACTATGAAAATTGTAGAGTCACACTGAAGGCATCAAAACTATGAATTAACACATGTGGATTTATATACAGTACATAACAAAAAAATATGAAACAACTGAAAATATATGTCATATTCTAGGTTCTTCAAAGTAGCCACCTTTTGCAGCAGACACATCTGTAGAACAACTGTTAAGAGGAGACTGTGTGAATCAGGCCTTCATGGTAGAATATCTGCTAGGAAACCACTGCTAAAGAAAGGCAACAAGCAGAAGAGACTTGTTTGGGCTAAAGAACACAAGGAATGGACATTAAACCAGTGGAAATCTGTGCTTTGGTCTGACGAGTCCAAATTTGAGATCTTTGGTTCCAACCACCGTGTCTTTGTGCGACGCAGAAAAGGTGAACAGATGGACTCTACATGCCTGGTCCCCACCGTGAAGCATGGAGGAGGAGGTGTGATGGTTTGGGGGTGCTTTGCTGGTGACACTGTTGGGGATTTATTCAAAATTGAAGGCATACTGAACCAGCATGGCTACCACAGGATCTTGCAGTGGCATGCTATTCCATCCGGTTTGCATTTAGTTGGACCATCATTTATTTTTCAACAGGACAATGGCCCCAAACACACCTCCAGGCTGTGTAAGGGCTATTTGACCAAGGAGAGTGATGGGGTGCTGCGCCAGATGACCTGGCCTCCACAGTCACCGGACCAGAATCCAATCGAGATGGTTTGGGGTGAGCTGGACCGCAGAGTGAAGGCAAAAGGGCCAACAAGTGCTAAGCATCTCTGGGAACTCCTTCAAGACTGTTGGAAGACCATTTCAGGTGACTACCTCTTGAAGCTCATCAAGAGAATGCCAAGAGTGTGCAAAGCAGTAATCAAAGCAAAAAGGTGGCTACTTTGAAGAACCTAGAATATGACATATTTTCAGTTGTTTCACACTTTTTTGTTATGTATATAATTCCACATTTGTTAATTTAAAGTTTTGATGCCTTCAGGGTGAATCTACAATTTTCATAGTCATAAAAATAAAGAAAACTCTTGGAATGAGAAGGTATGTCCAAACTGTTGGTCTGTACTAATATATATTTACATCGGGGTATGCAGCACCCACAACTCTTTCAAATGTGTTACCTATTCTATAGTATCAATAATATAAATCAGGGATCTCCAAACTACGGACAGCCGCACACCAAAAAAAAACAAAAAAAAAACAGTTTTAAGGTTTTTTGGTGTGCGGCTGTCCATATCTTCTCTAAGTTTTGCATTGTGCATTTCCGGCACCCATTTGGTTATGAGAGGACATTGATTGCACAGTGCACTCACCTGGAGCGACGGTTTTCTCCCTTCTGATCTCCAAACTACGGCCCTCCAGCTGTTGCGGAACTACACATCCCATTAGACATTGTAAAACTCGGACATTCACAGGCATGACGGGAATTGTAGTTCCTGAACAACTAGAGGGCCATAGTTTGAGGACCCCCGATATCAATTCTAATGTGATGTTTACTTAACACAGTGTGCATGCATATTTCCAAACAAAACATGATTAATAATAACTGCCAGATTCTTACTTTGTCAAGTAATGCTTCTTGTCTAATCTTGTCATTTTTGAAATCTTCATTTACGTCAAGAATAAGCACTGGTGCATGGCGGAGAGACTCAAAATCCAGTCTATTTGAGGCAGAAAAGAATCAGTACATAAAAAGGAAGGCATATTTTATATTTGAACTAAAAGACATGTTTATTTTCAAACATAAAAGTATTAAAATCTGAAAACTATTAGCTTCCTTTACTCCCTGTACAGGATGATTAGTCACACTGAGCAGGATTGCAACTTCTGTTTGCCTTTGCAACTCACTGCTCAATCAGCAGTTTGAGGTAGGTCCTTGACTAAAGCAACTGTGGGTATATTGGATTGTTCAATATTTTATTCACTTTATGGTTGAACTGACTTGTGTCTTTTTTCCAACCTGACTATGTAACCCATATATGATAGTTTTTTATTTTTAATTTTCCATATCAGCATCCTCATCACCGCCATACCCTTGTCCTGTTTCTCTAGGTCCTCCAAAAATGTAATAGTCAGGAAATTAGATGTGTAGTTTATGCCCCTAGAACACCATAACCGTTTCCTGTCCTGCGACGTCCCAGTAAAGGCAATTCTAAAGCCTGTTACAGTAATCCAAGCAGCTATTTTTACAGGCAACGAAAAAGCCCCCCCCCCCTAATTTCTGCCACCAGAAACAACTGCCAGCATCCGACTCCGGACACACAGTGAAAGGAACAGATGTTAATCTGTAACGGATAACTCACGCCAATGGCGACTAGCTAACCAGGACATGGTTACGTGACTGGGGGTATGAGGTAATAAGGGGGAACATAAGTTCCCCCTTATAACCTCATAATAGAACAGATAATGGAATAGAAATATGTATGTGACAAGACCCTTGCTCGCCCAGGTCCTGCTCTCCCGACACTCCTCTGCTTCTATTGGATCAGATTGCAGATTGCAATCCATTTGAAGAACACACACCAGACGAGCTGTATGTATGTTCAAACAGGACTCCACTTTATTGAAACATTCTGCTGGTCATATACAGTTTACAAGCTTATCAATCAAAGAACAATGAAATCTCCACCCCCTTTTCCACACACTGGGGTTTCCATACAGTGACATTTCGGCACCGCAAAGCTTGACACATCACATTCCTTTATCAATAGAATTCAATTAACCTTTAGCATAATACGCAATCACAGATAATTTTCACACACATACAATGAACCTCAATCACAGTCTAAAAGACATTTAGGTAATTATCTCCCAAAAACAAAAGCCCCAGGGGGGTAATCAATGTACACAATATCCCGGTCTAGGAGCAGACCTGAATTAACACCTCTACAGGCTTACACAATGGACAATTAGTATACCTTCTGAGTCTATTGACCTTGTTGGGAGTCAGAATAAAATCACCTGTAATATCTCAAGACATCCTGGAATATGAACTATCCGTAATGTCCCATCTTCTGAAATACATGAATTAGGATTTCAAGTAGAAAACACTCCAGTACTCCAAGGTCCATTACATTACTCCCCCTGGGAAATAGTCCAACAGTCGCAGTGAGACCCAAACGGGTCCACTCGAGGATGTTGAAAAAGTAGTCTCAAGGTTCCAGGACTGTCTGCCGGGATAAACCATCCGCCTTCCTGGTTTGAGGCCCTGGCCCATAATCGGACGGCAAGAGACTCACATTCAGTCCTCTCCAAAAGCCTCTGTCCCGGCTAGGTCTGGCACACAGCTCCCCTTTTGGCAGGAAAAAAAGGCAAGGAGAGAGGCGCCTCTGGGTGTAGTAGATTAAAAGCAATTTAATTAAAAACAAACGTATCTGTTCAATCCCGAGCACTTGGGGCGGTGCTTTTTCAGCACTACGGTCACTTCCCTAGAGTCGGAGTTGCGGCAGGTGGGTGCAGAGCTGAGCCCGAGCAGAAGAATAGGTAGAGGATCGCACATCACAGCCGACTTCCATCGCCCTATGATAAGGCAGTGTCCTCCCTGCACAGCGCTTCCACAGACTGCAGAAGAAAGCCCAAACCGATGACAGCTCACCACTCCAAGGAAACTACTACCTTTACATGCTTAACTGTTACTACTCAAATGTGAGTGAGATACGTTTGTTTTTAATTAAATTGCTTTTAATCTACTACACCCAGAGGCGCCTCTCTCCTTGCCTTTTTTTCTATAATTGGAACATGGTCTATGTTCCCCTCTGATGGCAGCCCTGGATGTATATACCCACATACAAGTAATCAGACTTATTGTTAGCTTATGCTAAACCACCAGTCATTGACTTTGCCCTGTTCCCACAGATGTATATGCATTTTTGATACCCTAGGCATTGTGCCATCTTGCGCATTTTTACTTGTCTTCCCCTTTTGGCAGGAGACTAACACAGTAGGAGACACCAGATGGGTTGACTCTGAAGTTAGTCAGTAGTTCCAGTCCCCTAATGCCGGTATCCATACCGTACCCCAAATAAATTGTCTCAAACAGAGCATTACTTACCCAGCCATTCTCTGCCTCTTAGAGAACACGCCTGCCGCTGGGGAGAGGCCTGGATTGGCCCTTCTCCCTTAAGTCCTTTCAGCCACTGGAGAGTAGACAGGGTGGTTGGGCTCAGTTCATCACGGGCCAACTGGCCACCATTTCTGGGGTATACCAGTGGAGACTGAAGACCCATCCACTGGTGCTAGGTGAAAATCCCGCGGTGCTTGCAAAGCAATGCTGACATCCTCCTGTCTCAGTGCCGCAACATTTTCTGGGGTTGTGTCAGTGGAGACTGAAGTCCCATCCACTACCACAGGAACCCCCTCTTCTGTTAGTTGAGAGCAGAGGCCTGGGGCACTCTGCTCTGTTGCCAGTTCTTCTGCTGGGTTGCTGTGAGTGGGGACCATAGTCCCATCCACCGATATCCGCTCAAGCTGTATTTGTGTGCAGCAGCCAGTAACATCCTGCCCTGCTGCCAGTGATTCAGCTGGGAGTAAAAGCTTTACCACCTCAGCTTGTTGCTGGGAAGAGGGGCCCACCACCCCGGCTCCCTGGAGCTCCACAGTTGGTCCCGGTGCTGGGCAGAGATGGCTAGCACTCTGCCCTGTTGCCAGCTCTTCTGCTGGAGGCTCATCGGGTTGTTCTTCCTCAGCAAAAATGTCTATTAGATCCCCTGTCTCTACAACTGGTGTCTGGGGATAGAGGTTCACCATCTCCTGTCCATGGAACCCAGAAGATGCTATAGGTACTGAGCAGAGGTTAGCAGAGCTCGGCCCTGCGGTCAGTACTTCAGCTTTGGGAATGGCAATCTCCAAATTTTCCACTGCCGATTCACTGCCAGACTGCTGGACAGGCACATTCCTCCATTCAAGATCATCCCATGCAGAAACAGGATCATCAAGGTCACTCAGCACTTGCTGCATCTGCCATAATGTCAGGGTATCAGTGGCTCCAGCGGCCGATCCGCCCCACGACGCATGCCCGTGCCCGCCTCTGCGTTCCAGCATGGTTCTGCGTCACGGCGCGTACGTGGGCGCGCGCGCGTCTGCGCATCCACGCGCATATCCACCAATCAAGTTCCAGCCCGGCCTATTTAAACCAGCCCCAGACGCATGGCGGGTTGCTGGTTTGTTGTCAGCTATCCTGCTTAGTGCCTTGTTTACCTGAAGCTTGTGACCTATTGACCCGGATCGGACCTGACTTCTCCACTCCTTCTCCTGCACTTGACCCTCGGCTTGTCTCATCGTTTCTGCTACTGTCTGTACCCCTTGACCTCCGGCTTGCATCTTGGACCTCCTGCCTTCTCCAATCCCTGAACCATTGGCTTGCATCTCGGACCTGCTTACCGTCTTGACCTGAACTGACTCTCTGCTTGATAACCTGTATTGTTCCTAGGATTACTATCCACGCCCGCTGCGATCCTGTCCTGTGATCGGAAGCCAAGCCTTCAGAGATCTCCTATCAGCACAACACCTTCCGCTGGTAGCCGGTGCCCCTTTGTGCCCTTCCCCGCTGTCTCCACTTTCAGGGGGTGAAGTGCACAGAGCCGCAAAGGCAGCCGCCCTCGGCATCTCGGCCTCGGTGAGTACTTATCCTAACAGTTCCTGACAGTACAAACCAGCCAGATGTCAGAGGCCGACAGGGTGCGCTCGCCTTTTGAGACCTTATGTCAGCAGGTCTCGGCTCTTACTGACGCCGTGCAGAAGTTGCAGGATGGGTACCTCCAAATTGACGGCCGTCTTCAGCAGCTTACCGGACAACCTGGCCCCTCGGCTCCAACCACAGCGCCTCCTACAGAGACTACAGCCCCACAGGCTTCGGCTAACCCAGCTGTGGTAGTGACTCACCCTGAGCCCAGAGTCCCGACTCCCGAGCGATTCACAGGCGATTGCAGGAAGTATCGTGCATTCAAAAACGCCTGTTCTCTATACCTCGCGCTGCAGCCCAGAACATTCTTTTCAGAAGCAGTAAAAGTTGGCTTCGTCATCTCCCTCCTCTCTGAAGAACCCCAGGCATGGGCACATGGTCTCATGGAACAGAGAAGTCCAGGGCTGGACACACTTGACACCTTCTTTGAGCAAATGGCCAGACTTTACGATGATCCACAACGTACAGCGACAGCTGAGACAGTCCTTCACAGCCTCAACCAGGGTAGGAGACCAGTGGAGGACTACACAGCCGAGTTTCGGAAATGGTCAGCCGACACCGGCTTGAATGAAGCAGCTCTTAAATATCAGTTCCGGCAGGGACTTTCAGAAGCGCTCAAGGACGAGCTAGCCAGAACTGAACCTCCTGCTACCCTGGAGGACTTAATCCAGGCCGCCACCCAATTGGACAGACGGCTACGAGAACGGCGCTCCGAGCGCCTCCACACACTTCGTCCAACCTGGCTTCCTCCGAGACCAGCTCCTACGTACTCATCACCTCCAGTCTCCTCCAACCCGGTTCCCGACCCAGAACCCATGCAGCTTGGGCTGGTCCGCTCTCCTCTCACTCCAGAAGACAGACAACGCAGGCGTCAAGCCAACCTATGCCTGTACTGCGGTGCCTCCGGTCACTTTCTTCGCACCTGTCCGGTGAGACCCAGTAAGTGCGCACCCAGACCCACCTCAGATTGCCGTGTCGTCAGCGCTCCACAGTCTTACCTTACTCTTTTTCTCTCTCTACAGCTACCGGAAGGGGTGACTCGCTTACCAGCAATCATTGACTCTGGTGCCTGCAGTAGCTTCGTGGACTCTGCCCTAGCCCTGAAACTACATTTTCCCCTTCACCCGAAGGATCCTCATTTACAAGTACGCCTGGCGGACGGCTCTCTCCCTCGTTCAGGACTTGTCACACAGCAGACTGACCCTGTCGTGGCCATCACAGATTCTGGACACCAGGAACTCCTACAGTTGGACTTAATTTCCTCTCCGATGTTTCCTATTATTTTGGGCCTTCCCTGGCTGTACACACACCAACCACATATTGACTGGGGAAGCAAAGAAGTCAGCTTTATTTCTTCCCATTGCTCTGTACATTGCCTTGCACCGGTTACCACCGTCTGTTCCACCGTTACCACCACAGCAGAGAATCTTCAAAATGTCCCTCCAGCATACCGGGAATTCACAGACGTCTTTGACAAACAACAGGCCAACCGCCTGCCACCTCACAGGCCTTATGATTGTCCTATAGACCTGCTCCCCGGTGCGGAAGTCCCGTTTGGCCATATTTTTCCCCTATCAGAGACTGAACTAAAGGCCCTCAAGGCCTACATCGACGAGAACCTTGAAAAACAATTTATTCGCCCTTCCTCCTCCCCTGCGGGAGCGGGGATCTTCTTTGTGGGGAAAAAAGACGGCTCTCTCAGACCCTGCATAGACTACAGGGAATTGAACAAAATTACGGTCAAAAATAGGTACCCACTACCTCTCATCCCCGAACTCTTCCAACGTTTTCGGTCTGCTAAAATCTTCTCCAAATTAGATCTCCGGGGAGCTTACAACCTTGTCCGTATCAGAGCAGGGGATGAGTGGAAGACAGCATTTAGATCCAGGTTCGGACACTTTGAGTATCTCGTAATGCCGTTCGGTCTTTGCAACGCCCCAGCTACTTTCCAACATTTTGTCAATGACATCTTTCGGAAGTACTTGGATGACTTTTTGGTGGTCTATTTGGACGATATTCTTATTTTTTCCACTTCTATTGAGCTTCATCAGGAACATGTCAAGATAGTTCTCACTACCCTTAGGCTCCATAAATTGTATCTGAAAGCTGAGAAGTGTGAGTTTGAAAAGAGTACAGTACAATTCCTCGGATTCATCGTTTCTACGTCGGGAGTCGCCATGGACCCACAAAAGGTCCAAGCCATTCAAGACTGGCCAGCTCCCCGAGACAGGAAGGGAGTACAACGTTTTATTGGTTTCGCTAACTTTTATAGATGCTTTATCATTGGGTTTTCCGCCATCGTTGCACCCATTACCAGGCTCACTCGTCAAGGCAACCGTTTCGTGTGGTCTCAGGAGGCCCAAGAAGCCTTCCTTAAGCTCAAGTCAATGTTTACCTCAGCACCCATTCTACGCCACCCCGACCCGGCACTACCCTTCATACTTGAGGTGGACGCCTCCGAGACAGCGGTGGGAGCAATCCTATCCCAAAGATATGGACTAAAGGCCCTGTTGCACCCAGTGGCTTTTGCCTCTCGAAAATTAAATCCGCCAGAAAGGAATTACGATGTCGGTGACAGAGAGTTGTTAGCGATTAAATTCGCCCTAGAAGAGTGGAGATATTTGTTGGAAGGGGCAGTCCACCCTATAATGATCTTCACAGATCACAAAAACCTAGAATATCTGCGATCTGCAAAACGGCTAAGACCCAGACAAGCCCGTTGGGCTTTTTTCTTCACCCGATTCAATTTTCTTATATCCTATAGGCCCGGCTCCAAGAATGGGAAGGCAGATGCCCTTTCCAGAATGTTTTTGGAGTCCCCCCGAAGCATCTGAACCTGGCACCATCCTATCTTCCCAAAACGTCCTATTACTCCCGCAACTGGATCTCCTAACCTCTATTAAGACTGCATCCAGGCACTGTCCCAACCAAAGCTCTCTCTCTCTTGAAAGACGGGACGAGCTGCTTTGGTCTCGAGACAAGATTTTCGTTCCTGTGGAAACCCGGCACCTAGTTCTGAGTACCTTCCACGATCACAAGCTGGCGGGCCATTTTGGAGTCCGAAAGACCACGGAATTTTTCTCCCGCACCTTCTGGTGGCCAAACTGGAAGCAGGACTGTAAAGCCTATGTGTCTGCATGTGTTCGTTGTCAACGCAACAAAGGACCTAGTACAAGGGGTTGGGGGTTGCTCAAGCCTCTGCCCATTCCCGAACGACCATGGTCGGAAGTCTCCATGGACTTTATTGTAGATCTTCCCCCTTCCCCCAATTTTTGTAGTCATCGACCGCCTTTCCAAGATGGCGCACTTCCTACCTATGGTGGGCACCCCCACCGCTACAGAAACAGCTAAAATTTTCCTCAAGGAGATAGTCCGGCTTCACGGGACCCCCAAAAGTATCGTCTCTGACAGAGGCGCACAATTTACTTCCAAATTCTGGAAAGAGCTTTGCAAATCTCTTAATATCAAAATTTGTCTTTCATCAGCCTATCACCCACGGAGTAATGGTCAAACCGAAAGGACGAACCAGACCTTGGAGCAATACCTCCGCTGCTTCTGTTCAACCTCCCAGGACGACTGGTCTTCACTACTTCCGTCCGCGGAATTTGCATACAACAATTCCATTCATTCTACAACCAACCAAACCCCCTTCTGGTCAAACTTCGGGTTTCACCCCTCATTCCTGCCTAGCTCTATTCTGGAGACGTCGGTTCCAGCCGTTCAGGAGCACGTAACCTCTATTCAACTGAACATTAAGAAACTCCAGGAAATGATGCGACAAGCCCAGGAGGATCACACATTTTTTTTTGATAAGAAGAAAAAGGAAAGCCCGATTTTTGAAATTGGGGAAAAAGTATGGCTGTCATCCGCAAATCTCAAGTTAAACATACCTTCCCGGAAGTTAGGGCCAAGGTTCATGGGACCTTTCCAAGTCAAACGAAAGATCAATGATGTAGCTTTCGAATTAGCTCTGCCTAATTCCTACAAAATCCATCCTGTCTTTCATGTCTCCTTACTGAAGCCTGTCGTCCCTGAGTCCTTCCCAGAGAGGGAGGAATCCCCGCCATCACCAGTGGAAGTCGAAGGGGAAGTAGAATTCGAAGTTGAGGCCATTCTGGGCTGTAGAAAGAAGAAGACAGCTGCAATACCTGGTCAAATGGAAGGGGTACCCCCCGGAAGATAATTCATGGGAACCATCAAGGAACTTGACCACCCTGAACTGATGTCCAGCTTGGGCGTCCGGAGTCCGCCCCTTGGGGGGGGGCACTGTCAGGGTATCAGTGGCTCCAGCGGCCGATCCGCGCCACGACGCATGCCCGTGCGCGGCGCACACCTCTGCGTTCAAGCATGGTTCTGCGTCACGGCGCGTACGTGGGCGCGCACACGCGCGTGCGTCTGCGCGCGCATCCACCAATCAAGTTCCAGCCCGGCCTATTTAAACCAGCCCCAGACGCATGGCGGGTTGCTGGTTTGTGGTCAGCTATCCTGCTTAGTGCCTTGTTTACCTGAAGCTTGTGACCTATTGACCCGGATCGGACCTGACTTCTCCACGCCTTCTCCTGCACTTGACCCTCGGCTTGTCTCATCGTTTCTGCTACTGTCTGTACCCCTTGACCTCCGGCTTGCATCTTGGACCTCCTGCCTTCTCCAATCCCTGAACCATTGCCTTGCATCTCGGACCTGCTTACCGTCTTGACCTGAACTGACTCTCTGCTTGATAACCTGTATTGTTCCTAGGATTACTATCCACGCCCGCTGCGATCCTGTCCTGTGATCGGAAGCCAAGCTTTCAGAGATCTCCTATCAGCACAACACCTTCCGCTGGTAGCCGGTGCCCCTTTGTGCCCTTCCCTGCTGTCTCCACTTCCAGGGGGTGAAGTGCACAGAGCCGCAAAGGCAGCCGCCCTCGGCATCGGTGAGTACTTATCCTAACAGTTCCTGACACATAAGACCTCCGGGTCCATAGCTGCAGGGGCAGGTTGGCAAGGCCCACTGTTACTCTGCCACATTGCCGATTCTTCAGCCAGGATTTCAGCACTGTCAGCTGATATTTCTTCATAGTCCCAGGCAAAGGGAACCTCACTCTGCTGCTGAGCGGAGTCTAGCAGCTGTTTGTTGGCGATTTCCAGCTGCCATTCCTGAATGGCCAGGAATTCCAAATCTTCCTGTAACCAGTGCACTTCCGAGACATTCAGTCTTCGCTCTCTGTGCTCCATTATTTCCTCCAAACGCCACTCCCGATCATTTTCAAAGTCGGGATCCCTGGACATCTTCCAATACAACAATCCCAGGCCATCATAGCCAAAGCCTTCCGTGGGGCTGTCATCCGTTGACCACAGGCACACTTGGACTACATACCACCGGAGGGCTCTGTAGCTCTCGTCCAACCGCATCTCAGCCTGCTTAACTCTGCTGTCCACTTCTGCTTTGGTTGTTCCCCCAATAACAGCATCCGAACTTCATACTGTGACCAGTACCTTACATGGATGGGGGGGGGGGGGAGAGCTTTTCCCTGGTGTCGCTGCTCACGGGCTAGCGCTTCTTTCCAGATTTCGCAGCGGATCGAATCAGACCATCCAAGCAGGACCTCCTCTGATACTGGTCCTCTGTGCTGTATCTGCTTCTCTCGCAACCTTCTTCTGAATTTCTCTTCCATGGTTACTGGTAGGGTTGTCCCGATACCAATACTAGTATCGGTATCGGGACCGATGCCGAGTATTTGCGGGAGTACTTGTACTCTCGCAAATACCCCCGATTATAAAATAGAATACTCCCCCCCCTATTGCAGCGATGTCCTGTCCCTCATACATATGATGCCACCACTGCCGCATACCGCCGTTAATCCCCCTTCATTATAGCTAGCGCGCATTACAAGCTTTCGTTTTGAATACTTGTAATGCCCACGCCGCCGTGTATTGACACTCCCCTTGTTGGGATTGGATGGATCTGTTCAATCCCGAGCAAGGGGGAGTGTCTATGCACGAATCCGCGTATAGACACTCCCCCTTGCGTGGGATTGGACGGATCCCTCCAATCCAGAGAAGGGGAGTGTCCATACACGGCGGCGCGGGCATTTACAAGTATTCAGAACGAAAGCTTGTAATGCGCGCTGCGCCATAATGCAGGGAGATTGACGGCGGTATGCGACAGCATCATCATATCTACAGGTATGAGGGACAGGACATGGCTGCAATATGTGGGGGACATACATGGCTGCATATGTGGGGGACATACATGGCTGCAATATGTGGGGGACATACATGGCTGCAATATGTGGGGGACATACATGGCTGCAATATGTGGGGGACATACATGGCTGCAATATGTGGGGGACATACATGGCTGCAATATGTAGGGGACATACATGGCTGCAATATGTGGGGGACATACATGGCTGCAATATGTGGGGGACATACATGGCTGCAATATGTGGGGGACATACATGGCTGCAATATGTGGGGGACATACATGGCTGCAATATGTGGGGGACAAACATGGCTGCAATATGTGGGGGACAAACATGGCTGCAATATGTGGGGGACAAACATGGCTGCAATATGTGGGGGACAAACATGGCTGCAATATGTGGGGGACAAACATGGCTGCAATATTTGGGGGACAAACATGGCTGCAATATGTGGGGGACATACATGGCTGCAATATGTGGGGGACATGGCTGCATTTGGGGACACATTTAAAAAAAAGTATCGGTATTCGGTATCGGCGACTACTTGAAAAAAAATATCGGTACTTGTACTCAGTCCTAAAAAAGTGGTATCTGGACAACCCTAGTTACTGGTATCTGTACCTCTCCTCTTCTTTCATTTGGTGCCGCTTCTTTAGGCGTTGTCACCGATTGCCGTATTTCTGCAATTCTCATGCAATTTTGCTGTTCTTGTTCTCTATGTTGCCGCTCTCGTTCTTTCTGTTCCTGCAGCTGGATGTCTCTAATGGTATTCTGTATGGCGGTCTCTGATGGGTTAGCACCATATAATGCCAACCGTTGTTGAACTCGTTGCTGAAACAATTCTTCAACTGATCGGGGTTCTGCATCACCATCCCTCGGATCCATCTCGGCTAGCTCGCTGATCAGGGTGGCCTTGTTCTTTGTCCCACCGGTCCCTCCACGGCTCTCAAGCAAGTCTTTTAGCATGGTTCTCCTGCAGGCTGCATAGCTGGTCATTCATGGTGGTGGTTTGGAGTTGTCCCAGTAACTGGAGAGCAAATCCCACCGCTGCCAACCAATGTGCCCAGGTCCTGCTCTCCCGACACTCCTCTGCTTCTATTGGATCAGATTGCAGATTGCAACATCTGATGGTCCAGTCATCCAAGGTTCTGGAATCCGACCTACAGCTATGTGCCGATCGCGATCCATTTGAAGAACACACACCAGACGAGCTGTATGTATGTTCAAACAGGACTCCACTTTATTGAAACATTTTGCTGGTTATATACAGTTTACAGGCTTATGATCAATCAAAGAACATTTGTACGTTCAATGTAGGTTATAAGGAACCTTCCGACATCAATTTTGCTAAACTGTTTTCTCCCATTAGCAGGATTACCACAACAGGAAGGAATTCCCATCTCCTCTGTAATATGAAAATCCATCGCCACTTTTAGTAGAAAATCAACATCCAGTAGGGAAAATGTTATCCATGAGGATATAGCAATAAGGTTCTTTGCATGGAGCTCACTAACTCTTCTTGCGGAAACCAGTGTGACCAAAAGAACAATTTTTAGCATGAGGTACTTTAGTGAGCACACCTCTAAGGCCCCATACACACGATCGGACATATCCGATGAAAACGGTCCGCGGACCATTTCCATCGGATATGTCCGATCGGGAGTTTGATCCGATGGCGTGTACACACCATCGGATCAAATTCCCCGCCGCCGGACGGCGCGGTGACGCGGCGGTGACGTTGACGCCGCCGCGTCATCGCCACGTCACCGCACCAGGAAGTAAAACACTTCCGCGCATGCGCCGAATCCATTCGGCGGTGGCGCGGCGGCGGTGGGGCACGACATGTCTGCTGGTAAGTGTACTAACCAGCAGACATGTCGGGCGGACAGATTCCACCGGATGGATTTCAAAGCATGCTTTGAAATCTGTCGGGTGGAGAAATCTGTCCGCTAGCCCATACACACGAGCGGAGATGTCTGCTGAAACGGTCCATCGGACCGTTTTCAGCGGACATATCCCCTCGTGTGTATGAGGCCTAAAGGTTCAAAGGGTTTAGCAAGAAAACTCCTGAGGACGAAATCCCAAGAGGGAAATCTACTATTTAAGACTTCTAGAAATTGCTTTTTTAAACTTTTTTAGAGGACCTTCTATTAATTTATTTTCCAGAAAGTCACAGAGGGCTGTTACCTGAACTTTTAGAGTGCTTACTGATAACTTCTGGTCCACGCCTGCCTGCAGGAACTCCCAGAATGAATTAAGAATTGGGGCTTAAATTCCTGACCTGCTTGTATAGGAACCCTGTACTCCTCCATAGGTTCTACCCAACGGTTTCTCCATTGTGTTGGCTATGCCATGTTGTTACATATGTTTTGGTCGTGCTCTAATGTACAACCCTTCTGGAAAGAATTCAGGCGGCTAATTCATAAGCTTACTTGCCCAGAGACATTTTTACTAAACATTACCCCACTTTTGAGACAAATATACAAAAGATCCCTCCTAAACCACCTCCTTAACCACTTCAATACTAGCCCATAGTCATAGGACGGACGTGCTCACTAAAGTACCTCATGCTAAAAATTGTTCTTTTGGTCACACTGGTTTCCGCAAGAAGAGTTAGTGAGCTCCATGCAAAGAACCTTATTGCTATATCCTCATGGATAACATTTTCCCTACTGGATGTTGATTTTCTACTAAAAGTGGCGATGGATTTTCATATTACAGAGGAGATGGGAATTGCTTCCTCTTGTGGTAATTCTGCTAATGGGAGAAAAAAGTTTAGCAAAATTGATGCAACAAAGGGGATCTACCATCCCGGGTGGACGTCATATGACGTCCTGGGCTTTGTGCAGTCATCGCTATGATCATCCGAGGGCCGGGGGTGATGTGATGATGTCACGCCTGGGTACCTGTAAGTAAACAAAGCCGCGATTTCGGCTAGTAAGCAACACTAATCATGAAAATCTGCGAATTTTTTTTTCACAATCTCATGATTTTCAGCCTGGAGGAGAGATGTGGGGGTCTTATTGACCCCACATCTCTCCATAAAGAGGACCTGTCACACACATTTCCTATTACAAGGGATGTTTACATTCCTTGTAATAGGAATAAAAGTGATAAAAAAATAAGTAAAAAAATAAAATTAAAAACGCCCGTCACCGGTAGCTCGCGCGCAGAAGCGAACACACACGCAAGTCCCACCCACATATGTATATGCCGTTTAAACCACATATGTGAGGTAAGCGCTTAGACGCGAGTGTCCCCACTCGCATTCGGCGCTCTATAAGCATTTATTTCAATCCAATCTAATCGGCGCATGCGTTTGAGTGCCAGCAACAATTCTCGCACTAGATCTGTAAAACTGGTAACCGGTAAAAAAAAATTCAAAGCGTTGCCTATGGAGATTTTTAAGTACCGAAGTTTGGCGCCATTGCATGAGTGTCCGCAATTTTAAGACGTGACATGTTAAGTATCTATTTACTCGGTGTAACAATCTTTCATATTTTACAAAAACATTGGGCCAACTACCGTTTTGTTTTTTACTTCATGAAGCCATTTAAAAAAAAAAAAAAAAAGGCATTTGAAAAATTATTGCGCAAATACCGTGCAAGATAAAATGTTGCAATGACCGTTGTTTTACTCCCTAGGGTGTCTGTCCAAAAAAACATATATAATTGTAACGGAATGAACCGTGACAACCAGAGACTTTGGAAGGATGAGAGATACTTCTGTGCCAGGCACACTGATAACTCCTGGGTCTAAGTCCACCTTGTGCCCTTGTAGGCGTAGGGTGGCTAATAAAATCATAGTTCATGTATTACATGAGATGGGACATTAATAATAATTAATGTTTGCAGGATGTCTTGAGATATCACAAGTTGTTGGCTATTCAATGTGGGCACACATGCTTTTGAAAGGTGTTAATTGCATCTACTCCTAGACATTTCATTATCCATTGTACAAAGGTGTTAATTCAGGTCTGCTGCTAGACCTTTCAATTGTCTGATAACACGGTTTAAAGCCTATTGATGCCCAGGTGTCAAGACCCTTCGCCAGAGACAATATGCCTGTCTCTAGATATGGATTGAAGGAAAATTCATTGTGTGATTGTATTTGTTTGAATTCTATTGATAAAGGAATGTGATAGATCTCGTCAGTATCGGTGCCAAAATGTCTGCTAGAGAATTAGCCATAGTGTGTGAATAGGGGGGTGGAGATTGCATTGTCCTGTGATTAACTTTAACATGCTGTACTAGATATATAAGCAAGCTAAGAAACCAATAAAGTGTTCATTCATTTTGAAACCAGAGAGTACAGAGCGGAGTCTCGTCTTATTCTAGGAAATGGAATGGATCGTGTATGCAAGATTGTCAGAGGAGTGTGTCGGATAAGCTGTCGTGAGTGGATGGAAGGTCGTAAACGGTGGTGACCGTTACAATAATGTTTGGGGGTTCTGCATAATTTTCTAGCAAAATAATGATTTGTACATGTAGGAGAGAAATGCCAGAATAGGCCCGCTATTGAGGGGAATATAAAAGCCTGGTATTGAAGTGGTTAATGCAGCCATGGTGTGCATCCCACAAAAATGGAAACACACTGCCCCCCTGTTGGTTGTCAATGGATAGTTGTGGTTAATGAGATCAATGATACTTTTATACATGGCCTACTGGGGCCATGTTTTCCTGCCACCATGCACACAGGCCCACCGCATGGCGTGCTATGGGGACCTTATTTTCCTCCAAGTCTCACGGCAGGTGTCAATTTGGGGTCCCCCCTATGTCCCCCATGTGGTCCACAGTGGCCATCTCCTCATTGGCCGCTTGAGGGAGCTTTCACCTGCCGTCGGCGTCCTGTGACCTTTCCGGACGTCACTGATTTACCTGCGCACAGCGCCGTTCGCGGCACATCGTGACGTCACGCCATGTTGGTGGTGGAAGTGACGACTGGGTCGGGGCTTTGTCCTTCCGGAAAGGCCGCATTTGGGCTGCGTCACGGCAGCCCTATGTTCCCCCTGTGTTGGAGTGAGTTTGCTGGCTTTTTTTTCTCCGCTGGAGGGGGGGGGGGGCCCATAGGAGGACCTGTGGTGGACTCAACCAAAAAAACAGCGAGACATGCTCACGGTAACTCCGCCCTTCACATCTCATCTATGGTCTCGTATCACGTGTGGTTTTACATTCATTTGCTTTTATTTTATTTTTTCCCTTTTTCCTTCTTCTTTTCCCTTTTTTCGTTCATTCCTTTTGTAAATGTTTTTATATATATTATATATATATATATATATATATATATATATACATACACACACACAGACACATATATACACATATCCCAGTATAAAGAAAGAAACAAAAAAGGAAAGCCACTCTTGGGCCCTGTACACACGATCAGACCGGTCTGATGAAACTTGTGCGACGGACCATTTTCATCAGACAACTCTGAACTTGTCTGATGGTCTGATGTGCGTACACACCATCGGACCAAAATCCGATCAGACCAGAATGCAGTGACGTAGAACACAACAACGTAATGAAAAAACAAAGTTCAATGCTTCCAAGCATGCGTCAACTTGATTCTGAGCATGCGCAGGTTTTTTAGGTCCGATGCTTTTGTGTACTAACCATCGAACCTGTCCGACGGACAGGTGTGCATCAGACAGGTTTTAGGCCGCGTACACACGATCGAACATATCCACAGAAACTGGTCCGCGGACCAGTTTCCGCGGACATGTCCCATCGTGTGTACGGCCTAGCGGACAGGTTTCCAGCGGACAAAAGTTTCTAAGCATGCTGGATTCTAATGGATTCGACGCATGCGTGGAAGCATTTTACTTCCTTGTTTTCGCATGTCGCGGCGTTAACGTCACCGCGTTGTCTGTCCGCGGGGATTTTGGTCTGATCGTGTGTATACACATCAGACCAAAATATCCCAGGAGACATGTCCGATGAAAACGGTCCGTGGACCGTTTTCATCGGACATGTCTCCTCGTGTGTACGCGGCCTTAAAGCATGTTTTAAAACTTTGGTCCGATGGACAACGGTCTGATGGGCCATACACACCATCGAACTGGTCCGATGAAACTGGTCTGCAGACCAGTTTCATCGGACCTGTCTGATCGTGTGTACGTGGCCTTAAATAGACATTCTTAGTTATGGCCATCATTCCATAGAAAAAAATCCCGCCCCTAGGTTGCTACCTTTCCTTCATCTTTTAATTCCCCCCCACCTCCCTTCAGTTCTGTCGGTCAGCTTTTAGGTTTAGTTTCACTATTGCTACCTACGGTAGGTCTCAGGCGCCGTACACACGGCCGAGGTTCTCGCTGAAAACCAGCGAGAACCTCGCTGGAATGCACATTCCAGCGAGGACCTCGGCCGTGTGTACGGTCTCAGCGAGCTTCCCGTCGGGAAGCCCGTCGAGCCGAAATAGAGAGCACGCTCTCTATTTCCTCGATGGCCCGCCTGGAAGAATGGCTGGTTGCCATTCCCGACGGGCGGGTCGCCGAATTCGACGGCCGGGAGAGAACCTCGACGGGCGGAACGATGTGTTCTGCCCGTCGAGGTTCTCTGCTGTGTGTACGGCGCCTCACCTGTCTATTTCTGTCATTGCCTGTACAAACTTTTCTGATGTTTTAAATGTTCTCCATTGCTCCCAGACTGTTCTGCTTCTAACCTCCTCTCCCACATCTCCCTGGCCCAGGTATTCCATTTCTGATATATAATCAACTCAGTATATCCATTCTTTTATGGATGGCCTCTGTGGGTGTAGCCAATTTTTTGGCTACACACAGGAACAAACAGGTCAAGGGGTTTCGTATGATCTTTTCTCCTGTAATTTCTTCTATATATTCTAAAACTTCTTTCCAGTACTCTTGTATTATCGGGCAGTGCCATCAGACATGCATTATGGTTCCTACTTGGTTACATTCCCTCCAGCATTCATTCTTTCAGGGGTCAAATGCCAGCGAACCATACATTTGTAATTTGTCTCAATTGTGGTGATGTCAGTAGCATAATTAAACACTGCACCTATCATTTGTGAGTCCTCTAGCTTTTTCCCGATATCTTGTCCCCACTTTTCTACGCATGTCAGTTTTCCCTGCGTCTCTAAATCTGTTAATATCACATATAATACCGCAATTCCATGTTGTAGTGGTTTTCCAATAGAGCATAGTTTTTCTATTGCGTTTAGTGTTTTATCGTCTCTAATTAGCTGTGGTAAAGTGCTCACAAAGTGTTTTAATTGGAAGTATTCCCATTCACTCAAATATTGAACCCCTTCCTGTGTTTGAAAATCCTTTCTTGACCTTATTTTCCCTAGTGTAACTATTTTCCCAAATTTTTTAATACCCAAATTCTTTTTCCAATCGTGTCTGGTTACCGGGTGGAAAGAAATTTGTGCCCGCTAATGGGGAATTGTATTCCCACTTTTCCCGCTTATATATACAGTGCCTGCCGCCGAGAATGTGTTTTTAACACGCCAGCATCGCGCTGAATCTCGGCGACAGGCTGCCGATATCTCGCACTCGCTGGAATAGTAAAAGCACATTCCAGCGAGTGCGTCATAGAAGCGACGGGGATCCGACTTGGATTCCCGCCAATTCTACACGTGGGCGGAGTTTGTTATGAATCCTGAAGGAGAAATGCCCGCCGGATTTTTAAAGAAAAATCCGGCATGGGTTCCCCCCTCAGGAGCATAACCGGCCCTTAGGTCTGTTATGGGTTGTAAGGAGACCCCCTACGACGAAAAAACGGCGTGGGGTTCCCCCCACAATCCATAACAGACCCGTATCCAAAGCACGCCGGCCGGCCGGCCAGGAAGGGAGTGGGGGCGAGCGAGCACCCCCCCCCTCTTGAGCCGTACCGGGCAGCATGCCCTCAACATGGGGGGGGTTAGGTGCTCTGGGGCAGGGGGCGCACTGCGGCCCCCCACCCCAGAGCACCCTGTCCCCATGTTGATGAGGACAGGGCCCCTTCCCGACAACCCTGGCCGTTGGTTGTCGGGGTATGCGGGCGGGAGGCTTATCGGAATCTGGAAGCCCCCTTTAATAAGGGGGCCCCCAGATACCGGCCCCCCACCCTAAGTGAATGAGTATGGGGTACATTGTACCCCTACCCATTCACCTGCAAATAAAAAGTGTAAACACAAATAAACCACACAGGGTATTGAAATATTTTATTAGTTGGCCGCCGGGGGGGGGTGTGTATGATCGCTTTTATAAAAGCGCCCCCCTCCGGCGGGCTTCTGTGGGGGGTGGGTGCCGCCGTCTGGTTCACTTCCGCCGCCGGGGGGGGCGCTTTGATAAAAGCGCCCACCACCCGGCGGGCTTCTTTCGACGTCTTCGGCGGCTGGGGGGTCTTCTCCCACTCTCCGGGGTCTTCTCCTGCTCTTCTCCGCTCTCCGGGGGTCTTCTCCGCTCTCCGGGGGTCTTCTTCTTCAGGACTCGCCGCTGCTAACTTTGTGTGTTAGCTCAATTACTAGCGGCGGCGAGTCCCCTCCTCTGTGACGTCTTCTTCTTCTTCTCCAGATGTTGACGCGACGCTTCCTTCCGCTGTTATGCTGGGCGCGCGGCGAGTTATATAGGCCTGTCTTGTGACGTCGCAGTCCCATCATGCTCCGGTAGGTAGCACGTGCTACCTACCGGAGCATGATGGGACTGCGACGTCACAAGACAGGCCTATATAACTCGCTGCGAGCCGCGCGCCCGGCATAACAGCGGAAGGAAGCGTCGCGTCAACATCTGGAGAAGAAGAAGAAGATGACGTCACAGAGGAGGGGACTCGCCGCCGCTAGTAATTGAGCTAACACACAAAGTTAGCGGCGGCGTGTCTTGAAGAAGAAGAAGACCCCCGGAGAGCGGAGAAGACCCCCGGAGAGCGGAGAAGACCCCCGGACAGCAGGAGAAGACTCCGGAGAGTGGGAGAAGACCCCCCAGCCGCCGAAGACGTCGAAAGAAGCCCGCCGGGTGGTGGGCGCTTTTATCAAAGCGCCCCCCCCTGCGGCGGAAGAGAACCAGACGGCGGCACCCACCCCCCACAGAAGCCCGCCGGAGGGGGGCGCTTTTATAAAAGCGATCATACACACCCCCCCCCCCCGGCGGCCAACTAATAAAATATTTCAATACCCTGTGTGGTTTATTTGTGTTTACACTTTTTATTTGCAGGTGAATGGGTAGGGGTACAATGTACCCCATACTCATTCACTTAGGGTGGGGGGCTGGTATCTGGGGGCCCCCTTATTAAAGGGGGCTTCCAGATTCCGATAAGCCTCCCGCCCGCATACCCCGACAACCAACGGCCAGGGTTGTCGGGAAGGGGCCCTGTCCTCATCAACATGGGGACAGGGTGCTCTGGGGTGGGGGGCCGCAGTGCGCCCCCTGCCCCAGAGCACCTAACCCTCCCATGTTGAGGGCATGCTGCCCGGTACGGCTCAGGAGGGGGGGGGGCGCTCGCTCGCCCCCACTCCCTTCCTGACCGGCCGGCGTGCTTTGGATACGGGTCTGTTATGGATTGTGGGGGGACCCCCACGCCGTTTTTTCGGCGTAGGGGGTCTCCTTACAACCCATAACAGACCTAAGGGCCCGTTATGCTCCTGAGGGGGGAACCCATGCCGGATTTTTCTTTAAAAATCCAGCGGGGATTTCTCCTTCAGGATTCATAACAAACTCCGCCCACGTGTAGAATTGGCGGGAATCCAAGTCGGATCCCCGTCGCTTCTATGACGGCTTTGTCTCCATCGCGGCAAGCCAGCTCGGCGCTGGCTCCCGCGATGGGGCTCGTAGGTGGTCAATCTCGCCGAGAAAGGGAGCGAGATTGACACAATATCCCAGTCACCTACTGTAGTGTCCCATATTTTAAATACATTTTTCGTTATACCACGTGTGTCTGTGCCCATTTTTCAAAATTTTGGTGGGATCCAAACGTTCTTATTTAATTGTGTCAAACTTTTTGTGTCTTCCATCTGTGCCCATTTCTTTTGAGTGTATATGTTTGTACATTCAACTAACCTTGCTAAAACTACGACATTATAATATCTATTTATGTCTGGGAGCGCCAATCCCACTTTTTTTTTTTTTTACGACTTTGCCCTGCCAAATGTATTTCAAAATTATAGTTTTTATTATCTTGAAAAAGCTTTGTGAAATTCTTATAGGGAGCATTTGGAACTTGTATATTATTTTTGGTAAAACCATCATTTTAAATGAATTAATCCTCCCTACCCAGGAAATTGGTCTCTCTGCTAGGTTTTTCAAATCTTGTTTTATTTCGTTAGCCAATGGGATATAGTTGGCCGCATATAGTTTTTCGACTCTAGCTGTAATCTTTTTTCCTAAATATGTTAATGTTTTTTTTCCCCAGATAAATGGAAATGTTTTCTGTAAATCTTTTTCTTCTTTTACGTCTATTCCCAGATTTAGGATTACTGGGCCAGATTCACAGAGCGATTACGCCTGCGTAACAGGAGATGCGCGGCGTAAGTCTAAATGTGCGCGTGCGTTTCGATGCACGGCATCCCCAAAACGAGATACGCAAGAAATCTACTTTTTGTTGTCCAGCGTAATTTCGTTAGACAGGCGCATCCGTCCGCGCAAAACTGCGCTAGACAAACCATTGATTTGCTAGTCAAATATGCTAATGAGGGACTTACGGGGATAAACAAAAGAACGTTGGGGCAGCGCAGGCTATGCGGTGTGTGCAACAGCAAAATGTCCTGTCTAAAATTAGACCATATAAAAGCTGGTCTAAAAAGTGAAAAATCGTCTACATGTCAGATAAAGCAACACTGTTTGTGAGAAGCTCAGCAGTCACACGTGTTAACTAACAAACTGTAAGCCAACATGCCAGTGTCATCCATGCTCATAGCTATACTACTGACTTTAGATGAGCAAAGAAGGAGGAGGGCACAGGATTTTTTATTTATTTTTCTAAAAAAAATTTTTGGGCTTATATAAACTTTTCAATTTAATCTAATCTAATACAATATTCTTAGCTGATACAAGCCCCTCAATCTTGACTCTTAACGGGAGAGGATATATCACACACGCCTAGACATTTATTGCCATCATGGAATTAACCACAACCCTGCAGGAGGACATCACCAGCCCAACACATGACACTACCCATGACAGCTACATATACAATCAGAGCCCCATCCCCACAGATTGCGAACAGAACATGTATGGGGACAGCTGGCTGGTTGGTGAGTGACATGGGTGGCAGGCATGACTGCCCCCCCCCCCCCATGATGCACACATCACAAGGGGCACATGCACTACTAAAATCCTCCTGTCTTTTCCCTTCAAGGTGACTCTGCATATGCACTGGGACCCCATCTCATGCCAGCTCACATTATGCATCTTTGCACGTTAAACACACACATTAATCATGGCACAATGAGAATGCATGCATGCACACCACTGTGGTCCCTAGCACACACACCCCACATCCTCATCACATTGGATTGGCACCAGTCCACCATGCAGGACTTGTGAGCAGCAACACCACGCCAAGGCTCCAATTATGTCACTGTACATTCATACACCATTCACACGGACCTGGGGATCACTTCTCCACCACAAATGAGGGTGACACCCCTTTTCCAGCAGGAATGTCACCCCCACATTCCCAAATCATACACAAACAGAACCAAAGAAAAAAAAATGCATAACTAGATATTCAAGCAAAAATATAATTAAAACAAAATAACAACAAAGAAAACACATAAAAGACAAAAATTACTCTCAAAGACACGTCACAAACAAACAAACGCTAATAAACAACAGAACAAAAGCACCTTGCTGTATAGGGAGGGATACAAAGGGATGTACTTTTGTAAAGGAAGTGCGTTTGTCTCTGTCTATTTATGCTGTTTGCGTAATTCACTAATTTGCCCTAGTCCACTTCCAATTTCACTGATTGCGCCGTTCCCGAGTTGTGAGCATGCGCACAGAGGTGCTGACCATGGTCTGCTTCAGGCGCGCATGCGCGAGCTGGCCGGCCGGCCCTTCATTTGCATGGGGTCACGGCTCATTTCAATGTAACACACCCACTTCCTTCCCAATTTTTATTACTCCGCCTTGCGCCTCTGAAATAACGTTGCGCAGGTGCAAATGTAAAAGCGACGAGAATAGGGTGATTGCGCCGCTACATTGCGCCAGTCTAACGTAAAGGCGGTGCGCTACGCCGGTCCAATAATGCGCAGATGTACCTGAATCTGGCCCACTGTTTTTATAGGATTTTAAAATTAGAAAGTTCCCCATATTTTTTATTTCTTTCATTACATTGGGAAGAGAGAGTCTCAGCTTGGTCACATATAGGATTATGTCGTCTGCGTACGCCGCAACCTTTTGCTCCTCCTCTCCCACTCTCACCCCCCCTATATCCGGATTATTCTGTATCCTGGTCAGTAGTGGTTCCAACGATATTACATACAGGAGGAGTGAGAGCGGGGAACCCTGTCTCGTTCCGTTCATCATTTCAAACACAGACACACTCCCGTTGACTTTTACCCTTGTCGTCGGGTAATTATATAGGTTTTCCACCCACTTCATGAATCTAGGTCCCATTCCTATAATTCGCAAAGTTTCTATCATAAACCCCCAGTCGACTATCAAAAGCTTTTTCAGCATCTATTGACATGAGTACGACTGGGGGTTTCTTTTTGCCATCCTCACGTAGAAACATTAGAGTTCTTAAACTATTATCCCTCCCTTCTCTCCCCTTTATAAATCCCATCTGATCTGTGTTTATTAGATCCGGCATTAATGCCTTTATCCTCGTTGCCAACATTTTTGCACAGACCTTTATGTCAGCATTCAATAATGCTATTGGACGGTAATTAGAACAAAGAGATCTTTTCCCGTTTTAATGATAATTGAAATATTATCATGGAGAGATTCTTTCCTTATTTCTTCCTTTTCTCCCAGTCTATTGAAGTAGTTGCATAGCTCTGGGACCAAGAGTTCTTTAAATTTTTTATAGTACTTAATTGGTAACCTGTCCGGACCTGGACTCTTTCCTCCAGATGTTTCTTAAATTGGCTTTGTGGATTTCCCCCTGTGTTATTGGGTCTTCTAGAAGTTCAGCATTTTCTTGCGAAAGCTTTAGCAAGTTAACTTCCTCTAAGTATTCCTTAATTTTTTTATTCCTAGTTTCTTTCTGCTCCTGAGTTTCTCCCTTTTTGATGGAATACAATGCACTATAGAAGGTCTGAAACGCCTCTGCAATTTCTGAAGTCTTATATTTTATCTGCCCTACATGTTTTTTTAATAAAGTTTAGGTTTTTCTTTTACTTAGATATTCTAGCAAGGTATTTCCCCGGTTTATTCCCCCATGTGTATCTTTCTTTTGCTACATTCTTGAATATGTTTCTAGTTTTAAGTTCCATCATTTCTCTAAGTTGCGCCCTTTTTATGATTATTTTCTGGTATGTTTCATTTTCTCCTTGGTTTTTATTCAAGGTCTTGCAACTCCCTTATCTTTTTTCTATTTGCTTCTCTTGCCTTTTTTTTCCCTGCCCCTATAGAGATCAACTTACCCCTAATGCATGTCTTGTGGGCTTCCCATACTATCGCCGAGCTAACGTCCGGTGTGTTATTTGTCATAAAATATTTCTTTTTTTACTATGTTGCATACTTCTATATCATCTATCAGATCTTCCTTTAAATTCCACATCCCTTTTCTTTGTTCTATATCGTTAAAGCGTATTCTAACTAATACCGGGGCATGGTCAGAGATTGATATTGTGCTTATTGAAGTTTTATTTACATGTTCCAATATACCGTGATCTACCATTAGATAATCTAATCTAGAGTACGTGTTGTGCACAGATGAATAATATGTATAGTCTCTTCTATTAGGACATGCAATTCTCCAAGGGTCTATTAATTGATAATTTTTTTTTTTTTCAATAATCGCAGTTGCTTAGAATCTCGCATCTGTGCACCAGACGTTTTGTCAAGATGATGTGCATTTAGAATCCCCCTAAGGTATTTTTGGGGGTGTTTATTGGGACAATATATGTTTGCCAACGTATATTTTTTCCCTTGTAGGGCCCCTTTTAAAAACAGGTAGCGACCTGCAGGGTCGACTTTCCTTTCTTCCACCCTAAAGCTAATATTTTTCCCTATCCCTATGGCGACCCCCTTAGATCTTTTCTGTGGGGAGTCTCCATAATACCAGGTTGGGACTGCCCGGAAATAGAGTCCAACACTGGAATCTACTGTTATATGTGTTTCTTGTAGAAAAACTATTTCTGCAGAGTATCTTTCAATTTCTTTTAAAACCATGTGTCTTTTTTCTGGGGTACAGAGGCCTCTTACATTATATGTAATAAAAATTACGTTAGACATGTTTTTTTTCCTTTTTCCAACAGGTAACCAAACCTAATCTCCTCCCTCCCCTACCCGCCCCCTTCCATTCCCCCCTTCCTAACCCTTTCACCCCCCCTCCCCTTGATGGAACCTTGACCCTATGGTCTTATGGAGCATCTCCTCTTGCACCCCCTTTGGCGCTCTTATGATCCTCTCTATAAGGTGGAGAACTATTCGCTACGGTCTTGTGACCCCTATTTCTAGGGGATTAGCACCAAGGTGTTACCGTGGCTTCCGGCCCCCAGATCTCTTTCTATGCTGTACTAATTTTACTGATCCCCGTTACACTCCTTCGCCCCGCCCCCTCTCGCCCTCTCACCCCCCTTCATCCCCTGATTTATGTTTTTATTTCATTGACTGGTAGGTTGTCAGAGAACCAACTGTGAACTAAGAACTGGCAGACCTGTCCTGCACGGCCAACAAGCAACAACACTGTGAAGTGCCCTATTTAAAGCTTGCTGCAACAGTGACCAACTGCTGCATGATCTTCAGCCCTGGATGTTTTCCCGAGTTCCTGTACCTTGTGTTCTTGTTCCTTGAGTTCCCGTTGACGACCCGGCTTGCCTGACCAGACTTCTCCGTGCATGACCCCTGGCTTGTTTCTCGGCTTATCCATTGTCCTGTTCCTGTCTGATAGTTCCTGTGTATGACCTCGGCTTGCCTTCTGACCTGTTCCAGTCTCTTCATGCTTCCTATGTATGACTACCGGCTTGGCTCCAGACTCCGCCCCTGAGTTTCCTGCCAGTCTACCTCATCTGGTACTTCCGTGGTACCCCTGCCGGACTACGTATCCTGGTACACATCTAAACCCCAACATCGCTCCAGCAAGTCGCAGCCTGCAACTCCTGCACCCCTGGGCACAGCGTCCCCTGTCTCACTTCCAAGGGGCGTTCTGCACTTGAGTCGCAAGGGAAGCCCTCTCAGCACTTCGGCCTCTGGTAAGGTACGTGACAGTGTCATGCAGCCAGAAGTGCCAAAGGCCGCAGATAGACTGGAACGCAGGGAGTGTCTCCTTCAAATCTGGTTACTGCCGTCAGCACTGCATAAGGCCCGAGACTTCAGCCTCTCCCAGCTGTCTCACCGTCCAGCCAGCCTCCACTTCTAACCCAAATGTTCCTTCAGTTTACCATGATTTTCTAGACGTCTTCGACAAGAAGAAAGCCGATATCTTACCACCACACCGTCCTTACGACTGTAGTGTTGAGTTGTTGCCTGGTGCAGAAATCCCCTTTGGGCGAATATTCCCACTTTCAGAGACTGAGCTTGAGATCTTGCGTCAATACATTGACGAAAATTTAGAAAAGGAGTTCATCCGCCCATCTTCCTCTCCAGCCAGTGCCGGAATCTTCTTTGTAGAGAAGAAAGATCATTCCCTCAGGCCCTGCGTGGATTACAGAGAACTCAATAAGATCACCATTAAAAACAGATATCCTCCGTACTGCACGAGTCTTTACCAAACTGGATCTACGAGGTGCCTATAATCTCGTGCGCATTCGGGAGGGGGATGAATGGAAGACCGCCTTCAGAACCCGCTTTGGTCTTTTTGAATATCTAGTTATGCCTTTCGACCTATGCAACGCTCCGGCGACCTTCCAGCATTTCGTGAACGACATCTTCAGAGAGTTCCTGGATTACTTTGTAATCGTTTATTTAGACGACATTCTCATTTTTTCTGCCACCTTGGAATTACATAGAACCCACGTCCGGAAGGTACTGACCACATTAAGGTTGCACAGGCTCTATGCAAAAGCAGAAAAGTGCGAATTTGAAAAGTCATCCATACAGTTCCTGGGTCTAATTATTTCCACATCCGGGATCTCCATGTAAAGAAAGTATCGGCCATTTTGGAATGGTCAGCCCCTACTGATAAAAAAGGCATTCAAAGGTTCATCGGGTTCGCAAATTTCTACAGGAGATTCATTAAAGACTTTTCTGGCATTATTGTCCCCATTACCCAGCAGACCCGCCAGCATACCCGTTTTCAGTGGACCCAAGAAGCCCAGGAAGCTTTCAATAAACTAAAAACTCTGTTCACTTCGGCCCCCGTTCTACAGCACCTGGATCCAACCTTACCTTATGTCCTCGAGGTCGATGCATCTGATCCCCAACATCGCTCCAGCAAGTCGTAGCCGGCAGCTCCTGCACCCCTGGGCACAGCGTCCCCTGTCTCACCTCCAGGGGGCGTTCTGCACTTGAGTCGCAAGGGAAGCCCTCTCAGCACTTCGGCCTCTGGTAAGGTGAGTGACAGTCTCTGGGAACATGCGTGAGAGGGCATCTGCTTTACCATTTTTGGACCCTGGGCGGTAGGTGAGATGAAAATGTAATCTTGAAAAGAATAAAGCCCATCGTTTGGCGGATCTGAGGTATTCAAGATTTTTATGATCCGTGAATACCATGATGGGGTGAGCGGCACCTTCAAGGAAATAACCCCATTCCTCTAAAGCAGCTTTTATTGCCAATAACTTCGGTCCCTCACGTCATAGTTCTTTTCCGGCTGGCTCAATTTTCGGGAGAAGAAAGCTATTGGGTATAACAAAGCTTTTGGTCCTTGTCGCTGAGACAGAACCCGATGAACCTTTGAATGCCACAATTTGCGAACTCGATGAACCTTTGAATGTCTTTTTTATGGCGACTTCTGATGCATCGACCTCGAGGACATAAGGTAAGGTTGGATCCGGGTGCTGTAGAACGGGGGCCGAAGTGAACAGAGTTTTTAGTTTATTAAAAGCTTCCTGGGCTTCTTGGGTCCGCTGAAAACGGGTATGCTGGGGCTGACCATTCCAAAATGGCCGATACTTTCTGGGGATCCATGGAGATCCCGGATGTGGAAATAATTAGACCCAGGAACTGTATGGATGACTTTTCAAATTCGCACTTTTCTGCTTTTGCGTAGAGCCCGTGCAACCTTAATGTGGTCAGTACCTTCCGGACGTGGGTTCTATGTAATTCCAAGGTGGCAGAAAAAATGAGAATGTCGTCTAAATAAACGATTACAAAGTAATCCAGGAACTCTCTGAAGATGTCGTTCATGAAATGCTGGAAGGTCGCCGGGGCGTTGCATAGGCCGAAAGGCATAACTAGATATTCAAAAAGACCGAAGCGGGTTCTGAAGGCGGGCTTCCATTCATCCCCCTCCCGAATGCGCACGAGATTATAGGCACCTTGTAGATCCAGTTTGGTAAAGACTCGTGCAGTACGGAGTATATCTGTTTTTAATGGTGATCTTATTGAGTTCTCTGTAATCCACGCAGGGCCTGAGGGAATGATCTTTCTTCTCTACAAAGAAGATTCCGGCACCGGCTGGAGAGGAAGATGGGCGGATGAACTCCTTTTCCAAATTTTCGTCAATGTATTGACGCAAGATCTCAAGCTCAGTTTCTGAAAGTGGGAATATTTGCCCAAAGGGGATTTCTGCAAAAGGCAGCAACTCAACACTACAGTCGTAAGGACGGTGTGGTGGTAAGGTATCGGCTTTATTCTTGTCGAAGACGTCTAGAAAATCATGGTAAACTGAAGGAACATTTGGGTTGGAACTGGAGGCTGGCTGGACGGTGAGAAAGCTGGGAGAGGCTGAAGTCTCGGGCCTTATGCAGTGCTGACGGCAGTAACCAGATTTAAAGGAGACACTCCCTGCGTTCCAGTCTATCTGCGGCCTCTGGCACTTCTGGCTGCATGACACTGTCACGTACCTTACCAGAGGCTGAAGTGCTGAGAGGGCTTCCCTTGCGACTCAAGTGCAGAACGCCCCTTGGAAGTGAGACAGGGGACGCTGTGCCCAGGGGTGCAGGAGTTGCAGGCTGCAACTTGCTGGAGCGATGTTGGGGTTTAGATGTGTACCAGGATACGTAGTCCGGCAGGGGTACCACGGAAATACCAGATGAGGTAGACTGGCAGGAAACCCAGGGGCGGAGTCAGGAGCCAAGCCGGTAGTCATACACCGGAAGAGACTGGAACAGGTCAGAAGGCAAGCCGAGGTCATACACAGGAACCAGCAGACAGGAACAGCACAAAGGACAAGCAGAGAAACAAGCCAGGGGTCATGCACGGAGAAGTCTGGTCAGGCAAGCCGGGTCGTCAACGGGAACTCAAGGAAGAACACAAGGTACAGGAACTCGGGAAAACATCCAGGGCTGAAGATCATGCAGCAGTTGGTCACTGTTGCAGCATGCTTTAAATAGGGCACTGACGCCAGGAGTCCCACCCGCATTGCATGCGTACTGGCGCACACGTATGCGCAGTAAAGCATAATGAGTTTACAGTGTTGTTGCTCGTGTGCGCGCATCTGCGAGCGTGTGCGCGATGCACGCATGTGCATTGTGCTTGTTGGGCCGTGCAAGACAGGTCTGCCAGTTCTTAGTTCACAGTTGGTTCTCTGACATAGGTATTGGGATATCAAATTTTTGACAAAATTCTGGTATTTCTTCAATGAATCTTTATCTTGCCGTGACCCCGTTTTGTCTGCCAATCAGACATGCGGGGAAACCCCAATTGTATTGTATTCCTTGTTCTTGCAGCACCCTTAGTAATGGTCTTAGATTTCTTCTAAGCGTCTCTTGAGAGAGATCCTGGTATATTTGAATGATGTGCTCTTCAAATTTTATTGGAGACTTTCCCTTCAGATTTTTCCATAGTTGATTCTTCTCTTCCCAGCTTTGAAATCTTATGATGATATCTCTAGAACTCTCCAGTGGTATTTTTCTTGGCCTTCTTTTTCTATGAGCCTGTTCAATTCTTATGCCGCGTACACACGATCATTTTTTGTGATAAAAAAAAGCGACGTTTTCTGTGAAGTAAAAAACGTCGTTTTTGAAAAGTCACTTTTCAAAGACGATGTTGCATACACACCATCGTTTTTTTCACAAAAAGCGAGGTTACGTTCACCACTCTTTTCCATTGAAACTCGCTTCATAACTAGCTTCTGGGTATGCGCGGGTTGAAAAACTTTGTTTTAAACAACGTTTTTGCTACACACGGTGACTTTTTGTGAAACAAAAAAACGACGTTTTGAAAAACGACACAAAAAATTCAAGCACGTTGGAATTTTTTTTTGGTCGTTTTTTTTTAAGACAAAAAACGATGTTTTGCCCACACACGATCAATTTAAATGATGTTTTAAAAAACTAAGTTTTTTTCCATCGCAAAAAACGACCGTGTGTACGCGGCTTTAGTGGGGAAGTTATTTTTCTATCCAATGGTGGATTTCAAATTTTCCGTATTATTTCTGGGAGATTTTGTTCCCAATTGATCATTAATATGTTAGTACTACATTTTCCAACTAATTTTCCATACTATTTTTTACTTTATATTATTACTTTTACAGCTTGGTGGTGCCCCCCTTTTCGATTCCAGGCTTTAATGGCCACTATTTTGGTCTTTTGGGTCTCTCCCTCTGGACCCCCCGCGTGGGGTATCAGTGCGGCCCCCCGCAGGCTCGGAGCCCTTTTTTTGGTCTGCCCACTCGGCCGAGCCTTTTTCATCTTAGCTCCCCCGACTCCACGGGGGTCGTGCGGTGTACTGGCGGCAGTTACATGGTTCCTAGTCAGTCCACAGTTGCAGCACATGTGAAAGCGTTTTTGCCCTTTCTATTAGCCGTTAAAGGGTAAATATAATCATCATTCACAATATTGTCACTAAGGTAGATGTTTCTGTTGAGTGTTTTTGTTTGTTTTTTAACAATCTCACCTATACGATGTATTTCATTCTAGAGCATCTCCTTCCTACCCCCTGAAGTTGACCGCCCTCTACAAGGTCGAAATGCGTCAGGGTTTATCATATGTATCATGTTCATCATGTATACCATTGTTATAACATTATGCCATGTTTTTGCAGGTTTGCCCTTACGGCCCAATCAATACGCTGTTAATTTTGTATATACATGTTTTTATTGCCATTACTGGACTGTGTTTTGGTTTAAAAATATATCAAATATGTTTCCTTGTGAGACATATAAAACTACATTAAAACTTTTGTATTAACTAAATAATATTTATTTATTTATTTTTTGCTGCAATACAAAGCCCCCCGGGGGAACATTTCCTTTTTTCCTTCAACAATCGGGGGTGTGCAGCACTATACCCATGTTTCAGTATCGCTTTTTCCTTGCTAATAATGGAATGCCCAACAGCGGTCATGAAACGTAAGAAGAAAAATTCAGCAAAACGTGGTATTATTGGCACGACTTTCAGTGTTCAGTAAATTGCGCTTCGTACCTATCCCCTTGATTTATACGGACTCAGGCCCATTAGTGATCGACTGCTCGGTATTCTTTGGCTTTTTAGGCGAGCACCAGCAACCACGCTCTTATGTCTGCATGGGTCAAACCCCTGTTTACACACTAGTATTACATGTTCCTGCATTGTATGTTATAGGGGCCTTGTTCGGAACTAATGTTTTCCATGCATTCCAAGACAACACAGTTCCAAATGTGTACTGACATACTTTATTGCTATCCATGTTAAATGCTTTATGAAGGTTTCTGATCTGCCATGTTTGCCACACATTTTTTTTTGTTGTACTGTACTACGTGCTTTGCTGAAGAGCGAAAAAATGTTATGAAAAAAAAAAAAAAAAAAAGGAAGAAGAATTGGGGCATACATCAAGTCATTCTTTTCCAATAAGAGAACCATTTCCGGATTTTGTTGTATATAGCATTCTTGGAACACTTTCTGCTATTCAAGATAGTATTTACAACTTTTACCGAAATGCCTCCTGTTAATGAATTGCTCCCTCTGAGAATCTACACTTCCAAAGTCTAGATTTTCTATCTGAGGTATTTCCTTTCAGGTAAGCTGCTGTTAAATAGACAAGGCTTGCCTCTGCCCAGTCCAGTTCTCCTGCCACTTTTTCATAAACTTTTCTGACCTTGTGCAGCCTTGTCTGTTTAAAAAAGTTACTATGGTGATATCGACTTACAGTATTTAAACTTCTTTTCCTCTGATCTTTTCTTGAAAAGCTAGGAGAGCTTCTGCCACGGCTTTGTTTCTGAAAGAGTACGCCCCATCTTAAGGAACTAGTTTCTGTAGTGATTCCAACTGGTTCCCACTCTTTCCATTTACACTCTTGAGCCAGCACTTGTGGTTTTAGCCACCACCTGAGAGATTTATTCACCTCCTGTAGAATGAGTATTCTCGAGTCTAACAAACTCTGAAGCCCATCACACTGTGCAAGAACATAACTTTTGAATGCAGATGTGCCCATTGGACCCCTGGGATTGTTACTATCGGCGTTTTTTTTTTTGTGACTGCGACATTATGGAAGAAATGACACACACTTATGACACATTTTTGGGACCATTGTCATTTTTACAGCGAAAAGTGCTATAAAAATGCACTGATTACTGTGAAAATGACAATGGCAGTGAAGGGGTTAACCACTAGGGGGTAAAGTGTGCCCTAAGGGAGTGATTCTTACTGTAGGGGGCGTGGCTGTAGGTGTGACATCACTGATCGTCGTTCCCTATATCAGGGATCATTGTCACTGCCACACAGAAAAATGGGGAAGGTGTGTTTACACACACCTCTTCCTGTTCTTCAGCTCCTGTGTCTGATCGCGGGACACTGGCGGCGATCGGGTCCGCGGTCACGGAGCTTCGGACCGGGTCGCGAACGTGCTGGCAAAAGGCAAACGTACAGGTACGTGCCTGTGCCCAGCCGTGCCCTTCTGCCAACCTATATTGGCGTGAAGGGGTTCCTTAAGTGGTTAACAAGGTATTTCTCACACACCGCATAGGCATACTTATAATTACACCCCAATTGTATGGGAATTCCACATGTGTGAGACTTTTTTACATTCTATATGCATAGAGGAGCCCAAAATCCAAGATGCAACTTTGGGCTTTTAGGGAGCATAAATTATGCATCCAATTTTCAGACTACCTAACACATTTTTGGAGGCTCTGGAGCACCAGGACAGTAGAAACACCTACAAAACAACCCCATTTTGGAAAGAAAAAACACTCCAAGGTATTTTATAAAAGGCATAGGGCAAGTCTTTTGAAAATGTAATTTTTCGACAAATGTTTTTTGGAAAATTCAGGAAAGCTTTATTTTTCACATTTAACACAAGGTCCTTAACTGCTTGCCGACCAGCCGCCGTAAATTTTTTTTTACAGGGGCAGGTCGGCTCCCCTGCGCGAGAGCCCGTACAATAACTTTGGCTTTAAAAGCGGCCACTAGGGCCGCGTGCGATCGTCGCCGGGCACACGCGATTGCTCGTTACAGAGCGAGGACCGGGAGCTGTGTGTAAACACACAGCTCCCGGTCCTGTCAGGGAGAGAAATGCTGATCTTCTGTTCATACAATGTATGAACAGAAGATCAGTCATTTCCCCATGTCAGTCCACCCCCCCTTACAGTTAGAACACACCCAGGAACATACTTAACCCCTTCCCTGCCCCCCCCTAGTGTTAACCCCTTCACTGACATTTTTATAGTAATCCAATGCATTTTTATAGCACTGATCGCTATAAAAATGGCAATGGTCCCAAAGATGTGTCAAAAGTGTCCGCCATAATGTCGCAGTACCGACAAAAAACAAGCAAAATAAATAAATAATAAAAATGCCATAAAAATACCCCCTATTTTGTAAACGCTATAACTTTTGCGCAAACCAATCAATAAACGCTCTTTGCGGGGTTTTTTTTAATGAAAAATATGTAGAATACGTATCGGCCTAAACTGAGGAAAAAAATTGTTATATATTTTTGGGTGATATTTATTAAAGCAAAAAATATTCATTTTTTTCAAGATTGTCGCTCTATTTTTGTTTATAGTGCAAAAAATAAAAACCGCAGAGGTGATCAAATACCACCAAAAGAAAGCTCTATTTGTCGGGGAAAAAGGTTGCCAATTTTGTTTGGGAGCCATGTCGCACAACCAGTGTCAGTTAAAGCGACGCAGTGCCGAATCGCAAAAAGTGCTCTGGGGTTAAGTGGTTAATTATTGAGATTTTTCCAAACACACATCATGCCTACTTAGAGTTGCTTTAACTGACTATTGTGTGGTAATGCGACACTGTACCCAAATAAAATTATAAAATACTTTTTTCCCCACAAATAGTTTTATTTTTTTGCACTATAAACAAAAAAAGGACTGACAATTTTGAAAAAACTTACTTTCTGCTATACAACATAGCAAACAATTTTTTTAAAGCCAATTTCTTCATCAATTTGGGGCAATTTGTATTCTCTATATAGTTTTGGTAAAAAATAAATAAAAAATCCCAAAAAGTGTAAATTTATTGGTTTGCGCAAATGTTGTTTCGTCTAAACTATGGGATAGCTATGTACTTTTTATTTATTTATTTTATTGTTTTTACTAGTAATAGCAGTAATCAGGGATTTTTAGCGTGACTGCGACATTGCGGCAAACAAATCTGACTCTAAACTAAGTGACACTTTTTGGGGACCAGTGACATCAATACAGTGATCAATGTTAAAAAATAAAAAATACACTCACTGTATAAATGACACTGGTGGGGAAGGGGTTAACATTAGGGGAAATCAAAGGGTTAACTGGGTTCCCTGGGTGTGCTTTCTTACTGTGTGGGGGATAGACTGACTCAAGGAAGAGAGGCATCCAAGTTCCTGATTAGCAGGAATCACAGATCTCTTCTCTTCCGGTCTGACAGAACAACGGTCTGCGTTGTTTACATAGGCAGACCACTGTTATGTCTCTCCAACGAACGATAGCAGCCCAGAGCGGACAATGAGAATCATGTACAGGTATGTGATTTTGCACTTAAGGGCTTCCCTGATGCAGTAAATGTACGTGGGGTGGTCCTTAACCACTTCCCTACTGTAGGATGTCATATGACGTCCTGTACTTTGTGTGGGGATATCTGAATGATGCCTGCAGCTACAGGCATTATTCAGATATTCTTCTTTCAGGCGGCAATTCTGTGTACCAATAAGACCGATCATAGCGGCGGTTCCAGGTGGTCACCGGTCATCTCTATGGCCGTCAGAGGCCCGGATGCGACGTTATGACGTCACGCCCGGGAACCTGGAAGTAGACAAAGCCGCAATCGCGACTAAAAGCATGAGATCGGTGAACGTTTTTTTACAATATCATGCTTTCCAGCCTGGAGGAGAGATGTGGGGTCTTTTTGATTTTTATTTTTTTTTAAAGTGTAGCTCACGCTCAGGAGTGAACACACACGCAAGTCCTGCCCACACGCAAGTCCTGCTGTTCAAACCACACATGTAAGGTATCGCCGCGTGCGTTAGAGTGAGAGCAATAATTCTAGCACTAGACTTCCCCTATAACTCTAAACTGGTAACCTGTAATAAAATTTAAAGCATCGCCTATGGAGATTTTAAGTACCAAAGTTTGGCGCCATTTCATGAGCGTGACAAGTTAGGTATCTATTTACTCTGCGTAACATCATATTTCACATTATACAAAAAAATGGGTTAACTTTACTGTTTTGTTATTTTTTAATTCATAAAACCGTTTTTCCTGACGCATTCATGGCAGCACACACTGGGTTGTGACTCCGCCCCCACAACCTGACAGGATTGGTTAGCTATAAATCTGAGTGGGAGACACCCGGCGTCATTCTCTTTTTTTATCCTCACCTGAACAGGACTGGAACGGACGTACAGCTCGCCTCCTACCGCTATCGCCCCAGCAGGTTCAGCCTCTCCTGTTTGGAAGTCCCCCCTGTACAGTCTCTAATAGAGCTCTATGGGGGGAGCCCCGCTCTGGTGGTCTCGGGGGTCAAAATCCCGGCAAATACCTGGCATCCTACAAGCTCTAAATGAGCTTAGATTTGGCAGTGGCTCCCCTGTTAGGGTCGAGGATCCCTCTTACTGCTTTCTTCCTTCTGGCTATTTCCGGTTACTGGAGCCCGCAGACTTGCTGGGCCTTGTTGTTCCACGCTCGGAGCGCTCCCTGGCTGCTCTGCGCATGCGCGCAGCGGAGCAATAGCGTCAGGGACCTCCTTTGCCCTCATCCAAGATGGCGCAGGGCCGCGCGCGGCGCTACTGCGCATGCGCGATCGCGTCATCAACGCCGCGACGGCGGCGCCAGTTTTAAATAGGGAACTTTTTTCCTTTCTTCCCGAGGTTGCTGCTCTGCCTCAAACTACACCGGTTTTTGCCCCAGGTAAGTGGATTCCTCTCCCTGGCCAGAATGGCTGTCCCCTTCTCTCTGCCTAAATCTTATTTTTATCCCTTTCTTCCTTTCCTCCAGCAATTACTTCTGCTACCTCTGTGCTATGGAGACCACTGCCCTAGCAGACCACTGTCAACAGATAAGGTAAGGAGGCCATCAATAGAGGTAAGTAGGGAAGAGAAAAAAGAGAGCCGGCCACTAAACACTGCCTTCTTCGCAGTCCCATCAGGCCCAGCGATGCAAGCCCACGGCGCAGGGAGAGATCCAGACATTCGTCACGGAGATCCCGCAGAAGTCGGTCAAGAACCTCCTCCCGCCGGTCTAGGCGCAGTCGATCACGCCACAGCCGATCTCGCCACAGCAGATCCCACCGGAGACGGTCCCCATCAGTGCACCGCGAACGTCACCATACCCGTCCTGCGGCTAATGCCTGCTGGGTGTGCGGTGCTATTGCAATGCCAGGGAAACTAGCCTGTCGCACCTGCTTCAATGAAGCAGTTGAGGAAAGAGGTGGACGCCAGGACAACTACAAGTCTTGCCAGAGAATCAGTACGAGATGCAAACTGGACCATGGCCCCTCTGGCCGGTGGCGACCCCACCCCAGGCACCTCATCGGCTTTCGACCCCTATGCCCAGCTAGCGGGGACCCTGTCCGACCAGGAAGAGCATGAGATGAGATCAGGATTTGACTTCAGCCTAGTTGAACCCTTTGCACGCTCCATTAAGGAGGCTATAGGCTGGGAGGAACCTGTGGCAGAACCTAAGGTTGGGAAGTATTTTCCCGAATTAAGAAAGGATCCTGAACTATTTCCTTTCATAGAGGAGTTGGAAGATCTCATTAGAGATGAATGGGAAAAACCTGACAGACGGCCTAGCCTCTCTAATAAGCTCGCCAAGCTGTACCCGCTAACGGAGTCCAAGGTGTCTTCCCTCATCAACGCTCCCGTTGTCGATTCATCCCTGATGCGGCTCGCCCGTCATGTCACTTTACCGATAGAGGACGCGGTCTCATTCCGAGATGTGCTTGACCGCAAGATGGATCTGGAATTGAAGAAGTCGTACTCTTCAGCAGGGGGAGCGTGTAGACCAGCGATTGCCACGGCTGCAGTTGCCAAAGCCATGTCCACATGGGCAGCCAATGCGGAGAAGGCCCTCTTAGAAGGGACTGACCAGAGGGAGGTGATATCCTCTTTACAAGAAATCAGGCTAGCAGGAGACTTTGTGGCAGGAGCCTCAGTGGATGTCATTCGCTCCTCGGCTCGCTCCATGCTAGCCTCGGTAATGGCTCGCAGAGCCTTATGGCTGAAACCCTGGGTCGCGGACGCAAACTCTAAGTCCAACTGGTGCAAGATCCCGTATGATGGCGTAAACCTGTTTGGTGCGAAATTAGATACGGCAATCTCCAAGGTTACCGGAGGAAAATCGGGGCTTATCCCCTCCGACAGGAGACCCAAGCCCCAGAGGGGGCCTACCCTCAGGCGCAATCTGCCCGATAGGTACAGAGAAGCCAGAAATTATCGCCCAGGCAGGGAATTTAGAAGAGATGGGAGATCTACTCGCCCCCCCTTTGCTAGGGGTCAGAGGATCAAGGCCATTACCACAGGGGACCAACAGAAGTCTTTTTGAGAATTCGCCTGCCCACCCAGCTCAGGTGGGCGCCAGGCTCAGGAATTTTGCACAACTTTGGGCAGAGCATTTAGAAGACCAATGGGTCCTTTCCACGGTCAAACAAGGCCACAAATGGAACTTTATGGGGGCATTGCCTCACATGGTTTTTCAACCCACCAAAATTCCTTCCTCCCCAGACAAAAGGAAACTTCTACTGCAGTACGTCTCGGACTTAGTTCAGAAGGAGGCAGTCATAGAAGTCCCTTCCCACCAGAGAGGCAGGGGTTTTTATTCCCCTCTCTTTCTGGTGCGAAAGAAATCAGGAGAACTTCGGCCCGTATTGGACCTCAAACGACTAAACAGAAGGATCCAAATAGAAGCCTTCAAGATGGAAAGTCTCCAGTCTATCCTTCTAGCAGTGAACTTAGGAGATTGGATGCTGTCCGTCGACCTGTCAGACGCTTACCTTCATATACCAATCCACCCCGCTTTTCAGAAATTCCTTCGCTTTTCCATCGGGCAACACCACTTTCAGTTCCGATGCCTGCCCTTCGGCATCTCTTCAGCACCCAGGACATTCACAAAGGTCCTCCTCCCGCTCATAGCACTCCTCAGGGAGAGGGGCCTGCGGGTCCACCATTACTTGGACGACATACTGCTCCTAGCGGCAGATCAGGAGACTCTGCTCTTCCAACGCAAAATTCTAATCTCAACCCTTCAGAGCTTCGGGTGGCTAATCAATTGGCAGAAGAGCAGCCTACAACCCTCACAAGTGATGACGTTCCTCGGAGCACAGTTGGATATGAGACAGAACAGGGTGCAGTTGCCCCTAGAAAAGGTGGAACCCTTAGCTCGGAAGGTGCAAAACCTTCTATCCTCCAAATCCACGTCGGCCAGGTCCTGCCTCAGCCTGTTGGGCTCTATGTCTTCAACTATTCCCATGATCCAGTGGTCCCAGTGGCGAATGAGATCTTTACAGAACACCTTTCTCAGGCAATAGGACGGGGCCTCAATGCACCAACCCATCAACATTCCCAGCCATGTGAGACCCGACCTTTTTTGGTGGACTCTGCCTCCCAAACTCAGGGGTTTCAGACCTATAGTCCCCCCGAGTCCGGAAATCGTGACATCAGATGCCAGCGAGAAGGGTTGGGGGGCGCACTACCGGGATCAGACAGCCCAGGGACGATGGCACTTCCCTGCTCGAGGAGTGGTCTCAAACATTCTGGAGCTTCGAGCGGCGTTCCAAGCCCTCTTGGCTTTCGAGCCTCTGCTGCAGGGGAAGTACGTCCAAATTCGTATGGACAACAAAGTGGCGGTGGCCTACGTCCAGAGGCAAGGCGGTACCCGAAGTCTCACACTACTAGAGGAAGTTCGCCCCATAATGGAATGGGCCCAGACACATCTACCGGACCTATGAGCAGTTTACGTCCCAGCGATTCAAAACACGCTAGCCGACTTCCTGAGCAGGGAACTTCGATCGAACAACGAATGGTCCCTGAACCTCCGGGAGTTCTCTATGCTGACGGAGACCTGGGGGATTCCGGAGATCGACCTGGCAGCGACACCAGCCAATGCCAAGTGCCCGAGATTTCTGTCCAGAGTACCCTTTCCGACAGCGGAGGGGACAGATTGCCTTCTCCACCCATGGGACTTCAACCTGGGATACGCCTTTCCTCCGACTCCCTTGATAGCGAGATTTCTATGCCGACTTCGGAGATCGTTAGCCACAGTAATAGTGGTAATACCATTCTGGCCAAGGAGGCCTTGGTTCACAACTCTACTACAGCTCAATACTTGTCCTCCTATCCATCTACCAGCGTCACCGGACCTCCTACTCCAGGGCCAATCCTTCCATCCGGCCCCCGACAGGCTCCACTTGACAGCCTGGAAGTTGAAAGGGCTAGATTTAGGGAACAGGGATGCTCCCAGGCAGTCATAACAACCTTAATGCAAGCCAGGAAGGTTTCTACAAACACGGTTTACACAAGGATTTGGGAAAAGTTCACCCACTTGGCGCAACTTAGAGGCTGGAATCACATCTCGCCAGACCCTTGCCAGATTCTAGAGTTCCTTCAAACAGGTGTCGACAAAGGCCTGAGCTCAAACACCCTTAAGGTACAAATCTCCGCTCTATCCGCAAAGACTGGCACTAGATGGGCCCTGCACCCTCTGGTTACCCAATTTATGCAGGCTTGTGCGAAGATCAGACCGCCAAGAAGACCATCCTTTCCGGCCTGGGATCTTTCGGTGGTTCTAGAAGCACTTTCCAATCCTCCCTTCTTCCCACTCAGCTCAATCTCCTTATGGGACCTGACCCTGAAGATATCCTTCCTCATCGCTATAGCTTCAGCTAGAAGAGTGTCGGAGTTGCAAGCTCTCATGTTCAAGAAGCCATATTTGGTTTTTCTACCAGACAGGGTGGTGTTGAGGCCTTCTGACCGTTTCCTCCCCAAGGTTACCTCGGCTTTCCACTACAGCCAGGATATCGTCTTACCATGCCTTGCTAACGAGGATGGGGAACCTCACGCTTTGGACATTAAGTCTACAATCTCCAGCTACCTATCGGCTACCACCCATCTTCGCTCGTCAGACGCCCTCCTGATTATCCCTCACGGAGCCAGGCGAGGCCAGGCGGCCACTTCCCGAACCATCGCCTCTTGGCTAGTCAGAGCTATAGAAAAGGCATACTCTATGCAACAGCTAGAGATCCCAGAAGGCATCAAAGCGCATTCAACCAGGGCAGTGGCGACCTCCTGGGTAGCATATTGCGGGGTCTCGTCAGAAACCATCTGCAGAGCAGCTACCTGGTCTTCCAGGCATACCTTCATATCCCACTACAGAGTGGACGCAGCTCTTCTGGCTACAGCTAAATTTGGCAGATCTGTCTTCAGGGCCAATTCTTCGGCTCTCTAGAGAATAAATACTTTGCATTGAACCCTCCCGACTGGCGAGTTATTTCCCAGTGTGTGCTGCCATGAATGCGTCAGGAAAATGGAAAATTGTATACTGACCTTTCCGTAATTTTCCTTTCCCGACGCATCTTCATGGCAGCACACAACTGCCCACCCTACTGTTCAATGATGATATATACGGAGAATGACGCCGGGTGTCTCCCACTCAGATTTATAGCTAACCAATCCTGTCAGGTTGTGGGGGCGGAGTCACAACCCAGTGTGTGCTGCCATGAAGATGCGTCAGGAAAGGAAAATTACGGAAAGGTGAGTATACAATTTTCCATTTTTTTCCCCCAAAAAAAGGTGTTTAAAAAATGATTGCGCAAATACCAGGCGAGATAAAAAGTTTCAATGACCGCCACTTTATTCCATCAGGTGTCTGCTAAAAAAAATATACATACTGTAATGTTTAGGAGTAATTTTCTATCCAAAAAAATATGATTTTTACATGAAGGAGAGAAGTGCCAGAATAGGTGCGGTATAGAAGTGGTTAAAGACTTATGCAGACATTTTTTTTTTTTTTACACAAATTTGTTAATTTAGTACAGTATTTCTCACAGCATGGGCATAAAATTACACCCCATAAATTCTGCTACTCCTGAGCATGGCGATACCATGTGTGATGTAGAAAAGATGAAAAATCTCCCAAAACTTTATTTTATTTAAAAAATATATAACAGCATGTGGAAGTTTTTTTTAATGCGTTACCATGTGTGAGACTTTCACTTTTTTGGCAGATTATATACCGGACATTGTATCTTGTGTATCACACAAATCAACCAATTGTATCAATGTACTGTATTGGTCGCCTCTACACAAGTGATTAGGGAATATAGCTTAGTGTGCAGTAATACCAGTTCCTATAACCCAAGAAAGCCTAGCCTACTGGTATATGGCTACCCCAGGAATGTCATGTTCACTGACCAAAAAGTACAGGAGGCTGAAAAAAATAAATACCAAAAGTCTCTGTGGTTCAGGGAGTGCAGTTGTCTGCACAGGATGGCTGAGACAGGAACAGTCATAGCCTGTGGTCTGAACTGACATGGTCAGCAAACGAGCAAAGGATTGGTCCAGGCAACAGGCAGAAACAGTCAACAAACAGCATGTGCTTTTTCACATGCAAATTATACACCCCCCCAGGTACAAAATTTAAAGGAATATTTCACTTTTATTGTTGCACTTTAAGCATTATTAAATTCACTGCTCCCGAAAAAACGGCAGTTTTAAAAAATAAAAAAAGCATCAATACGTGTCCCCTGGGGCAGGACACTTTTTAGGACAAAAACTTGCTCATTAACCACTTAAGACCCGGACCAAAATGCAGGTAAAGGACCTTGCCCCTTATTGCGATTCGGCACTGCTTTGTTTTAACTGACAATTGCGCGGTCGTGCGACGTGGCTCCCAAACAAAATTGGCGTCCTTTTTTTTCCACAAATAGAGCTTTCTTTTGGTGGTATTTGATCATCTTTGCGGTTTTTATTTTTTGCGCTATAAACAAAAATAGAGTGACAATTTTTAAAAAAATTCAATATTTTTTACTTTTTGCTATAATAAATATCCCCCAAAAATATATAAAAAAACATTTTTTTTCCTCAGTTTAGGCCGATACGTATTCTTCTACGTATTTTTGGTAAAAAAATCGCAATAAGCGTTTATCGGTCGGTTTTCGCAAAATGTATAGCGTTTACAAAATAAGGGATAGTTTTATTGCATTTTTATTAATTTTTTTTTTTTTACTACTAATAGCGGCGATCAGCGATTTTTTTTCGTGACTGCGACAATATGGCGGACACTTCGGACAATTTTGACACATTTTTGGGACAATTGTCATTTTCACAGCAAAAAATGCATTTAAATTGCATTGTTTACTGTGGAAATGACAGCTGCAGTTTCGAGTTAACCACAGGTGGCGCTGTAGGGGATGTGTGACCTAATGTGTTTGTTTACAACTGTAGGGGGGTGTGGCTGTAGGTGTGACGTCATCGATCGCGTCCCCCTATTACAGGGATGACGCGATCGATGCTGCGGCCACAGAGAAGCACGGGGAAGCCGTGTGTACACACGGCTCTCCCCGTTCTTCCGCTCCAGGGACGGATCGCCGCACTCCAGCGGCGATTGGGTCCGCGAATCCCGCGGTCCCGGAGCTTCGGACCGGGTCGCGGGCGCGCGCCCGTGACCCACGGCTGGGTACTAAAATCAACGTATATATACGTTGATGTGCCCAGCCGTGCCATTCTGCCGACGTAAATGTGCAGTAGGCGGTCCTTAAGTGGTTAACCTTGAAAATTAACACTTTTGATTTCTCCCATAGACTTCTAAAGGGAGTTTGGCGGCGGCTTTACATATTAATTGCATTGCGTCGGCTGCTGCGCCCGGTTCACGCGCCTAATTAAGGATTCATCCGGCGCACCAATTAAGCCATGAACCGGCGCAGCGCATTGTTAATAGTAAATCAGCCCCCATGTGTGATAAGTATGTTTGAATTTCTCTTGTGTATATTGTGTGAAGTTAGAATATCCCTATTTCATTGGGAACAAACAAAAGATGTTAATTTTACCAGCAGCAGTGTGTGTATCTTATTAGACTAGCTAATTATAGGCTTAGATCAATCAACCCATTTATGCAATAGATAGAGGGAATCCGTAAATATCTTTCGGGATAATAATTTACCGTATTTAATCGGCGTATAACACGCACCCTAACTTTAAGAGGGAAATTTCAGGAAAAAAACTTTCCACAGCCCCCTGCGTATTAACACGCAATCACAGTTTACCTTCTATTTTCAGGGTAAAAAAGTGAGTGCTATATGCCAATGAATACAGTAGTTTATATCTAAAAGCCTTGTAAAGTGTGGCAGATTCTACAGTCTGGAATTGTCCTAAAGTGAGGGTAAGAAGGGTTCTCCCACAGTGGACAATAGGGGGACCACCGATTGGGATGCAGAAACCGCTGTCTAGCCACCCCCCACACCCGTAAAGTCACCCTAGTTGGGTCCAGAAGGGAGGGGTACGCCGATGCTCCCCTATAGACCAAGTTACCAAGCTCCGTGAGAGATCCCACAATGGCTGCCTCCAGACAGACTGCAGCTTTGGCTCTGGACTGTTCAAACCACCACCTAACCTCGACTAACATAGCCACCCAATAATACACCAGCAGATTAGGTAAAGCAAGTCCACCACAGCTTACTGGATGCTGACGACTCGACCTGGCCAACCGAGGGGAAGAGCCCCGCCACAAGAAAGAGCTAATACAGCTGTCTAATGCCGTGTACACACGATTGATCCATCCGATGAGAACGGTCTGATGGAGCGTTTTCATCGGTTAACCGATGAAGCTGACTGATGGTCAGTCATGCCTACACACCGTCGGTTAAAAAAAACGATCATGTCAGAACGCAATGACGTAAAACACAACGATGTGCTGAAATAAATTAAGTTCATTGCTTCCAAGCATGCGTCGACTTGATTCGGAGCATGCATGGTTAAATTTAAAACAAGTTGGCTTTTCTTTAATCGATGGTTAAATAACCGATGGCGCCCACACACGATCGGTTTTGACCGATGAAAACGGTGCATCAGACCATTCTCATCGGTTTGACCGATTGTGTGTACGCGGCATAAGTCTTTGAAGAAGGACGAGGAGATCCACGTTAGGCAATTCCTAAAGCTATAGTTGAATTTAGGTAAGTAGATCAGTTTTAGAATATTAATAAGTCCCAGAAGATGAAGGGGTAAATCGGCTCACCGAGAGCAATGATCCTTAAGTCGCGCAACTACCAGCAGGAGATCAAGACGTTGAAAGGACTGCAGGTTTCGTGTCACCCTGATCCCTAAATACGTAAATTCCTCCACCCATTGCAGGGAAGTCTGGGTCGCGGTTGCCCTGGCCTGTACATCTATGGGGAATAGAACCGATTTAGTCCAATTATTGCGGCTGCCCGAAAAATGCCCAAACACGTTGAAGGCCTCAAGGGCCGCACTCAATGAGAAATCAGCATCATGCAAGTACAAGAGGGTATCATCCGCATATAGGGATATTTTCTCCTCCAGGGGGCCAACCCGTAGCCCCACAATGCGACTGGACTCCCTGACTAGGATCGCCAGGGGCTCCAAGGCCAGTGCAAATAAGCTGGGTGACAGCGGGCAACCATGACGGGTCCCCCCTCTGGAGGAAATAATCCGAAAGGGTGTCATTCACACAAATCCTTGCCCTAGGAGCTTTATACAGCATACCTAACCAGTGAAGATACTTAGGCCCGAATCCAAACCTCTGCAAAATCACCCATAGGTACTCCCATTCTACGGAGTCAAAAGCCTTCTCTGCATTAGTGAAGCTATGCCTCTCGTTCCTCCGTTGCTATGGGAGGTGGCTAAATTTAGGAACAAGCGACAGATATTGATATCGGTGCCCTTCCCCGGCATGAACCCCATTTGGTCTACTTGAATGAATTCCTCCATCATCTTATCAAGCCGAATGGCCAGTATTTTGGCTAGTAATTTGGCATCTGCATTAATTAAGGAGATTGGCCTGTAAGAGGCAGATGATCCTTACCAGGTTTTGGCACCAAAACCACCATCACTTCAGACATTGATTCTAGAAGGGATTCTAGTCCAGAGAATTGCTTCAGTAAAGAGGTGAGCCTAGGGGCCAGTAGTTCATGATACACGGAATACAATTCAATTGAAATTCCATCAGGCCCAGGAGCTTTCCCCGACTGCATAGATCCCAGCACCTTCTGCACTTCAAGGGAGATAGATATTCCTGTTCAGATCCACGCATCTTGTCATGTCCTGTGCGGGGAGTGAAATCTGATACAGGTACAGGGGCAGCTTAGAATTGTCAGAAGTTACCCTAGAGGAGTATAGAACCTGGTAAAGTTGAATTTTTTTTTGCTAATCTCTTTGGGTGATGTCAGTAAACGGCCATCTAGATCTCTTATGCCTACCAATATGAATTGCTGTAAATTGCCCCTTGGCCAGCCAGGCTAGCAGTCTGCTGTTTTATCCCCAAATTCAAAAACACTTTGGCCACCATCCAGCATAGATTTCTTAGCAAGTTCTACGCTAAGCAAAGATAATTCCCTCAGGGTACTCTGCCAGATTACATAGTTAGCTTGGTCAGGGGACAGCACATAAGCAGCCTCCTTCAGTTTTGCCTGTTCTTCCATTAGCTTCAGAGACTGCACAGAATGTTTTTTCCTCGCAGCTATTCGAGCAATGTATTCCCCTCTAACCCAGGATTTAAAGGCATCTTATAACACTAAGGGGCCAGTGGAGTCAGCATTCTTTAACCAAAAAGGTACATAGAGATTCCATTAGCACTTCCTGAATATATAGGGTCCGTGATCCAGTATCTGGACAGTCTCCACACCCTCCTGCCTTCCACAGGAGAAAGTTGTATAGTAACAGATAGCAAAGCATGATTCGATATGCCTCTCGAGAGGATCTCAGCAGAGACCACCCTCCGCACTATCCCTGGGGAGGCAAAAGCCAGGCCAATGCCGGACATGGTCTGATATGTGGTAGAGAGGTGTGTATATTCCCTGTCTGAAGAGTGAAAATGGCACCAAACTTCCGTCATGTGGAAGGCGGATGCCCAATGTGAAATTCCGTACTGCTGGGGACCAGAGGCGTGTAGTCTATCCAGATCCCTGGACAGTGCCATGTTAAAATCACCCATAACACACACACTGTCAACATTGTACAATGTAATTTGTTGCATCAACACGTGGAGTACATCTACATCAGCTGGGGGCACCCACTATCACATAGGGAACCTCTAAAATCAAAGCATTGAGAAGTCAAGCTTCACTACTATAAGCTGAAAGAGCAAGGATCTGTGCACCAGGACACTAACGCCCTTAACATAATTTGAATAGGATGCGTGATAGTGGCCCTCTGTAGACTTAGAACTTGAGACCTCCATAAAGATGCATGGCTAGCTTTAGAAACAGCAGTAGAAGCAGGTAGTTTGGGCAATGACCTGTCCTAATTTTTGTGTCAGATATATCACAAAATATAGCTGTGGGGACCTCAGCATTATTAGATAGTACCCCCCCCCCCCCCCGGTTTCCATGTGGGATATTCACAATAAGCTAAGTGCATACCACCATTGCTGAAGGAGGGGAGTGTGCCATGCTGTTTTCAAAATCTAGTTGTCTTTTGCAAACTACAGAAAATAGGAGGTAGGAGAGCTAGATGCATTCCTTGAGAGAAAATAGGTAAGCTCTGAATTTCTTAGAAAATTAAACAGGTATTTCTTGTACTTTTAGAACACATAAAGAAATATTTTCATGTTGTAAAGCACTGCAAAAATATTTGTTGCTATATAAATCCCAGATTAATAATTTTCAGTAGTATATTTACCAGAGCAAAAAAGCTAATTAAAAAGGTAATAGAAGAATATACTTCCCGGACGACAGCATCATATTTTAGACTGCTTTCCATTTAATGTTTTTATTGTCATACAGAAAGGATATCTTGAGAGCAATGAATAGGGGAAAGAAATTCAGTCCCGGCAGACTAGTTAAGTCAGCACTCTTTAATGCAAAGGCATTACTGTTTACATATAGAAACATTAAAAAGTAAATTAAGTGGGTCAGTAAATCCCATCAAAAAAGCTTACTTACATAATTGATCTTTCATACAGCCAATTCTCATGCTTAGAATGCAAGCTTTCCAAGTACTCAAGCTCAATTCCCTGCTCTTCTTCCCGACCTCGAGAATGCAACCTTGTCATACATTTCTGCAAGATAAAATGTTAGATTTTGTAAGTGGCTTATAAATAACTAGATCTGAGCTACGATAAGGAATTGTTCTCATAGACTGCTGGCATACACAATGCAAATATGGGCATTATTCTACTCACATTTGGGAATGGGAATTTTGACTTACCTGTTAATTGTTTAGCACCATCATCCCTTTACAAGAAAAAAATGAGGAAAAAACCCTATTGGGGAGTGTGGGACATGGTGCTGTTCACTATTCAAGATACAACAATTAATTAAAAATAATTTATTTTTATTGTTCCAATATACTCTATACTCTCACCCTAGAGAGGGTGAGAGTTTACAATAATACATTTCCTTCATACAATTATTCCACACTTATTCCACACTTCTACATGTTTCATCTTACGACTTCCTCATGAACATGCGTGGATATTCTTTTCTATTGGATAAATATTTATTTCTATTGGGTAAATTTAAATAAAAGTTAAAAATACACATCCAATACACCAAAGTACAACATTTAAGGAAATTTCTTTTGATCTATCCTTACATGTTATGGCTGTATCTGGATGATTTCCAAGACCTTTGAACGACTGGCTCTGACTTCACTTGAGGGATATTCAGAGTCTATTCTGTGTATGGGGATTACAGAGCAGCTCATCAAGCACAGATTTAAACTTGTGGAGTTCACCTCCAATCCAACAGGATTATTCAAAGTGAGGAGTATTATTCTTAAAGCTGGGTAGCCCTGAATTCTTAATTGCCTATAAACAGTAGATGAATTAATATGACATGTGGTGTATCGGTACATGTCTCTGTATAATTCATACCTATGTACTTAAAGTCTTTGCTATAGATTTAAAATAAAAATGATTATGCTTACATAAAAGCCCATACTCGGATCGTGAACTAGGAGCCCGTATTATCCTAGGTATGAACAGTTGCAGACATATGGATTGTGTTGTGTGTCGGCATTCAAATTTACCGATCTAACCAGAAGACAATAAACATATAAATAAAGAATATGACTCGGACATACGTAAGACTTACGCCAATGTATCTATAGATAAGTACAAATGTGCGCCATCGTATCTCTGCGCTGATTCCCCAAGCTAGATACGTCGAAAAATTTGGCTTCAGCCGCCCGGCATAACTTGCCTACGCCGGCGTATCGTGGCCGCATAGTTACGCTGGACGCATTCAGCGTACCCATGTTAAATATGCAAATGAGTAAGATACGCCGATTCACGAACGTACTTGCGCCCGGCACATGTTTTAAGCGATTTGCGTAAGGGTTAAGTCCGGCGTAACGTTATTCCTCATATAGGAGGCGCAACCTATGCAAAGGTATGGACCAGGGAACGAACGCTGTCGATTTTTACGTCGTTTACGTAGTACGTGAATAGGGCTGTGCGTAGGTTACGTTCACGTTGTAGGCAGTGTTTTTGCATATCTTAGCCAGTTATTTCGACGTGACTGACCATGCGCACTGGGATGCGTCCAAGATACGACACATGCGCAGTTCGTTTTTTGAAGCTCAGCCCATCATTTGCATGGGGTCACGCTTCATTTAAATGTTACACGCCCACTTCCACCTACTTTGACTTACGCCGGCTTACGCCGACAACTATACCCTACGCCGGCGCAACGTTGAAAGCATTTGCTTTGTAAATTCAATGCTTGCCTCTCAACGTTGTGCCGGCGTAGCGTAAAGAAGATACGCTTCGCTGGCAGAAAGATGCACCGAGGTACGTGAATCTACCCCTATGTGTATCTAAAGTCTGATGTCCACTGAAAAGTGGACTACAGCGTATTGTTCATTTTTATTGTATAATTACCACCTTGGCACTTAAATATTGTTAGTTCTATGTATCCCACGGCTTCAGGATCATGATGATGCCATAATGGATAAAAAAATATTGTAATTACAGACATTGGGTCAATGCATGATATTAATCCATAATTGCAGATGAACTGAAATGTTACCTGTCTGCAGCTGTATGGATGGCATGGCTCCTAGAAGACACTGCAGCGCGTGTACTGCCACGTGGGTCTGATTATACTGCTCTAACGTGCGTCATGATTGGCGTGATGTGTGATGTCACGTCGTTCTGACGTATGTGGGTGGTGTATTGTGCAGAGGAGGGAACACCTCCACCACAGACTGTCGGGATCTCTGTGGCAACAGTGTGTAGAGTATTGTGGCCTCTCAGAGGGGGATGGCGTGGTCACGTGGTACCATGCCCACCCCCGACATGAACGTCACCTGGGTTCCCGGACATACATAGCACACCTGTCTACACGGGAATTCAGCACAATATCTATTAAAGGATCGTGCTGATGTGTGCCCCTGGGCATCCGTATGGAAATCCTGAAGCTGGCAAGGGAGTGAACTCCTGAGAAGTGTGCCGAGAGATGCTCTGTGAAGGAAAAAAAATCAATATTCAAAAATTGTTAGTGAACAAAAAGGAAATTATTACATTACTAAGTACATAGGTACGAATTATACAGACATGTACCAATACATCACATGTCATTAATTCATAAACTGTTTATAGGCAATTAAGAATTTGAAAGGGCTACACAGCTTTAAGAATAATACGCCTCACTTTGGATAGTCCAGCTTGATTGGAGGTGAGCTCCACGAGTTTACATTTGTGCTTGATGAGCTGCTCTGAAATCACCACACACAGAATAGACTCTGAATATCCCTCAAGTGCAGTCAGAGCCAGTCATTCAGAGGTCTTGGCAATCATCCAGGTACAGCCATAACATGTACGGATAAATAAAAATGTCCTTAAAATGTTGTACTTTGGTATATTAGATGTGTATTTTTTACTTTATTCACATTTACCTAATAGAAATTAATATTTATCCAATAGAAGAATATATTCACGCATGTTCCTGAATAAGCCTAAAGGCGAAACATGTAGAATGTTAAGTGTGGAATAATTGTATGGAGGAAATGTATACTCTCTCCCTCTCTTCTCTTTATGTGTGTCACGAAAGGTCCCCGCATCCAGACCGAATGCTTCCGTCAGATACTGCTTCCCATAGTCTGGACATAGATACTGGATATTTTAGCTGCCTTGAAATACACAATGAGACAAGACTTGTATGTGTGCTAAGTATGGAATGTTTAATAGGACCAAAGACACAATCTTTTATACAGCAAAGAGGAGGTAACCAGAACAATAATCAACATGAGCTAATTATCTAATCTTTCTTCCAGACAGGAGACCAGTCGCTTCGGTTCCTCACTATCTGCTTAAACAATACACAATCTCTTAAGTGTAAACACAGCGCATTTTCACACACACAATGGATTCAATTAACACAAAGAACAGTGAGAGATGGCTGGTGGTGTGGACATTAGCATTCATATTCCTTTAGACAATGACATTCTAATTCAATACACCTGAAAGGAGACTGCTAACTACAACACATATCTATCATCAATTGAATTCACACAATAAGGTCTTTCAAAAGCAGTCTCACTTAGCATATCAACAGCTTATTACAAAGAGGAATCAGCACTCTTATTGACTGGTTGTGGTTCAGAATAAGCCAACAACATGTAATATTCCAGTATCTCCTGCAATGAACTGTCAGTAATGTCCCATCTCATGTAATACATGATATCATTTCCCAGTCACACTATGGCCCTATTGGACATAAGGTGACCCTAGACATAGGAGAATCTGAGTCTGTCACAGTATGCAACAATAAAAATACATTTTTACCTGTTGAAGGGTTAAATAATTGTTTAATATAATGATGAATAATATTTCAGTCTGTATAGTGCTACTTAAAGGGGTGTTCCAGCCGCAATATTTTTTTTTAAAGTCAGCAGCTACTAACAGTGTAGCTGCTGACTTTAAATAAGGACACTTACCTTGTCCTACTTGCCCGCGCTGATGGCCCCCCCGATGCCAGTCCCACGATCGATCCAGGTCCCGCGCCGCTATCCACACTATGGGAAACAGGCAGTGAAGCCGTACGGCTTCACTGCCCATTTTCTACTGCCCCTGCGTGAGTCTCACGCTGGCTTGTGAATGGGCGGCTGCTCTCTGAGAACACACACAGTTCCCAGAAAGCAGCGCGCCCCATTCACAAGCAGAAGAAGCATAAGAGAAGACACCGCGGTGTGGAAGAGGCAGATTACGGACTTCCGCATAGCAACAGGTATTTCGGGTGAGTATTTTTTTTTTTCACGTTTTTTTTTTTTATTTAATTTTTTTAAGCTAGGTCAAGCTGGGTGGAACTCCACTTTAAGGGTCTGTTATGAAGATGTTTGTTTTAAGCATATTTGAGCAAGTTACAGTGGGGATCGAAAGTTTGGGCACCCCAGGTAAAAATGTGTATTAACCACTTAAGGACCGCCGCATGTACATTTACGTCGGCAGAATGGCACCGACAGGCACATCAACGTATATATACGTTGGTGCCTTGGGGGGGATCGGGGGTCCGATCGGACCCCCCCCCGTACATGCGGCGGTCCGCGCGGCTGCAGGAGCGATCCGACAAGTGGGGGCGGCTATCCGTTTTCATCCGCCCCCTCCGGATCGCTCCCAGCCAATGCGCGCGCCCGCCTGACCTGTCACTTCCTCCTCCTGTGTAAACACAGGAAGGAGGAAGCGACGTGATCTCTCCCTCTGCGTTTGTTTCAAGCGCCGCTGAGGAGAGATCACAACACAGCAAGTAAGTCCTGCACCAACACTACACTACACACACACAAAATCACATTTAACCCCCGCGATCGCCCCCCCCCTCCCCCCTGTCACAGTGTCACTGAATGCAGTAATCATACATGTATGATTACTGTATTTAGTGTCAGTGTGACAGACAGTGTGACAGTCAGTCAGTGTTAGTGTCAGGGTAGCCCCCCCACCTCCCCCCAATAAAGTTTTAACCCCTTGATCACTGCCCTAGTTAACCCTTTCACTCCCTATTGCCAGCATCACTAAGCGATCATTTTTCTGATCGCTGTATTAGTGTCGCTGTTCCCGCTAGGTAGCTAATTTTTTTTTAATGCGATTTTTTTTTTACTAAAGACATGCGGCTAAATAAATTTTGGCCTAAATGTTTGACTAAAATTTAGTTTATTGGTTTTTTATTATAACAAAAAGTAAAAAATATTGATTTTTTTCCAAAAATGTCGCTCTATTTTTGTATATAGCGCAAAAAATAAAAATCGCAGAGGCGATCAAATACCACCAAAAGAAAGCTCTATTTGTGGGAAAAAAAGGACGCGAATTTTGTTTGGGAGCCACGTCGCACGACCGCGCAATTGTCTGTTAAAGCGACGCAGTGCCGAATCGCAAAAACCCCTTGGGTCATTTGCCAGCGTATTGGTCCGGGTCTTAAGTGGTTAATGTGCATAACGAAGCCAAGGAAAGATTGAAAAATCTCCAAAAGGAATTAAATTACAGATTAGACATTCTTATAATATGTCAAAAAAAGTTAGGGCCAGATTCACAAAGCACTTACGCTGGAGTATCAGGAGCTGCGCCAGCGCAATTGGAAATATGCGCCTTTGTATCGTTGCGCCGTATCCACAAAACGATATACACCAGAAATCTAGTTTTTTTACGAACGCCGTAATTTCGATAGACCGGCGCATCGTGTGCGCAAAAAATGCGCTAGACACACCATTGATTTGCTAGGCAAATATGCAAATGAGAGTTACGGCGATCCACAAAAGTAACTTGGTGCGGCACAGGCTACGCGCTGTGCGCATCAGCTGCATGTCCTGTCTAAAATTAGGCAAAATAAAAGCTTGCTTAAAATTAGACAATCCGTCCAGATGTCAGCTAAAGCAACACTGTTAGGGACGAGCTGAGCAGCCACACTTGCAGGACAACAATCTGTATGCCAACATGCCAGGGGCATCCTTACTCATAGCTATACTACTGACTTTAGATGAGCACAGAAGGAGGAGGGGACGGGAGAGGATATACCGCTCATGCATAGACATCTTTGGCATGAGTGATTCTGAGGCGTCTCGCATCTTCAGATTCACCCCTGCTGCCTTGGAATTAACCACAACCCTGCAGGAGGACATCACAAGCCCAACACACCGCTCACATGCAGTGCAGCCACTGGTCAAGGTCCTGGCAACACTCCATTTCCTTGCCACTGGCTCTTTTCAAGTGGATCAAGTGGAGTGGTGGCCGGGATGTCACAATCCTCCATGAGCAGATGTGTGCACCAGGTTATCCCTGCAATCCTCAGACGCATGGCCAACCAAATCATCAACCAAATCATCAAACCCACCCAGGAGGACCTGCGGCAGAAGGCAATGACAGATTTCTACAGAATTGACAGATTCCCACGCACCGTGGGGGCCATTGATTGCACACATGTGGCACTCCAGCCCCCCCCCCCCGTGAGACAGAGCACATATACCGCAATCGGAAGCATTGGCATTCCATCAACCTACAGGTGATAGTCGATGCCAATTGCCTCAAATGGCACGTCCGTGCTAAACACCCCGGATCCAGCCATGACAGCTAAATATACAATCAGAGCCCCATCCCAATGGAATTCGAACAGAACATGTATGGGGCAGCTGGCTGGTTGGTGAGTGAAATGGGTGGCAGGCATGACTGTCCCCCCCCCCCCCCATGATGCACACATCACAAGGGGCACATGCACTACTAACATCCTCCTGTCTTTTCCATTCCAGGTGACTCTGCATATGCACTGGGACCCCATCTCATGACTCCTATCCGTAACCCCCAAACCCCAGGAGAGGAAAGTTACAATGAAGCACACGCCAAAACCCGTGCAGTAGTGGAGCGCACCTTTGGACTCCTGAAGTCACGTTTCCGATGCCTGGATAAGTTTGGGGGTACCCTGTTGTATTCCCCAAACTTTGTATGTCAGATCATCGGTGCATGTTGCATGCTGTACAACTTCGCAGTGAGAAAGGGCCTGGAGATTGACATATGTGATCCCCCCTAACCGAGGCTACCCCGTCTTCTGAGGTAAGAGCAGCCAGGAGACAGCTCACATTAGGCATCTTTGCACGTTAAACACACACATTAATCATGGCACAATGAGACACATCACATCCTCATCAAATTGGATTGGCACAAGCCCACCATGCAGGACTTGTGAGCAGCAACGCCACGCCACGGCTCCAATTATGTCACTGTACATTCATACACCGTTCACACGGACCTGGGGATCACTTCTCCCTGGTCCTGGGGAACCCTTCTCCACCACAAATGAGGGTGACACCCCTTTTCCGGCAGGAATGTCACCCCCACAATCAGAAATTATTCATAACCCCCCAAAAAAATTGTCCAGCACCCAAAAAAATGACCAGCAAAAAAATAAAGAAATCTGTAAAAAATAAAAAAACTACCGCCACTGGTGTGACCCACGCCTGGGGCACCCACGGCAACGGCCCCGGCTCCTCAGGGCCAACTCATGGGGGGGGGGTAATCCGGTGAAGTAGGAGCATGCCCTGGTCTCTGCCCACCAAGGCCACGGCAATGCGAGACAGCCCATCATTGAGCTTTGCCGTATTGGCCTGGATAGCCTGGGTGAGGGCCCTCACATCGTGACCAAAGCCTGCTGTGTTAGCCTGCTGGTCATTTAGGCAATTGATCAGGGCCAGGGAGTTGCAGGCCATGTCCCAAAGCGTATCCTTTATGAAGGACAGGCTCTCCTCCATCCGCCCCAAAGTCTGGCTGACCTGTCCCAGATGGCGGGTCTGAAGGGCCTGGTCCCTTCTCAGGTTGGCGGGCAGAAACTTGGCCACCCCCTAGTTTTGGGGGTGGCCTTCCTGCCTCAAAATGAGGCTTGTGGCCGGGGAGAAGGGGAGCCCCTTGGGAGGGGAGCCCTGTTGGGGGAGGAGTGGGAGGGGCTACCCTGGATGGAGGCCTGGCTGCTTCCAGGTCAAACTCCTCCTCCTCCCAGGAGAAAAGATCCCATTAGATCCCTTGACCTGCCTTTTCCACAGACAAGGCCTAGTAAAAGGGGGAAAAAAATATGCCTCAACATTGGTCCCAGTGCTATTAAACGCAGCAAAGGGATTGATCCTGAAATTCTGGCTCCATGCACATAAACAACCCCTAAAAGAATTCATACACAGGGTTGATCATATTGCAGAGATGGAGTATTTAAGAAGGGTAGATTTGGGAGAGGAGGATAGCGGAAGAGGTGGAAAGGTATGGGACCAGTGGAGAACCTACAAAACATCTGAAAAATTCACTTTAATACCACTAGAAATAAATCAGTAAACGGTTTGGACCCGACCCATTAGGGAAACGAAGCAAGAATTGGGGGGGGGGAGTTAAAATACAGGGGGGGGGCAATAAATAACTATATACATATAGAGACCCAGGGGGGTAGGTGTAGAGGGGAGAAATGAGTTCCTATAACCCCACCAGAGCCAAGCAACAAGAGAATGCATAGACATCTGTAACTATATTTTTGTCTTCATAATATAAAAAAATAAATAAAAAAAAAAGAAAAGAGAAAGAAAAAAAAAAAATAATAAGAGATAAAATAACTAAAATATATTGAATTATCCACAAATGATGCAAATCCGAGGTGGAAAGAAGGGTGGAACAATGATGAACCCCTCCAACACCTCAAAACCCTGGGTTAAGTCTGATGATATTCTCTGAAATATTGCCTGTGCCATGCGCAACACAGGAAAGGCAGGGGGAGATTAGAGAGCTGAATGCATGGCTAAAGACCTGGTGTAGGAAGGAGGGATTTGGGTTTCTAGAGCACTGGGATGACTTTTCATTGGGGTGCAACCTATATGCTAAAGATGGTTTGCACTTGAATGGAAGGGGGTCTGCTGTGCTGGGGGAGAGGTTTAGGGGAATGCTGGAGGAGTATTTAAACTAGACTTGAGGGGGGAGGGTGAACGTGAATTACATCGGGCACACAGGTCAGTTAGGGGTCAGACATTAATGGAGAGTGGAATGGGGATAGATGGAGGTGGGGTTATGGCAGGTGACAAGAAAGTTCCCATGTTGCAAACAGCCATTGGAAATTATAGTGCCATTTGCACTACTAAAAATTATATGAATCATATGAAAAACACCAGCGAAAAATGTAACAATACATTTAAGTGTTTGTTCACCAATGCCAGAAGCCTTCCAAGCAAAACAGGTGAGTTGGAAGCTCTGGTGCATGAGGAGAGCTATGATGTAATCGGTATTGCTGAAACTTGGCTTCAATCCTCACATGACTGGGCTATTAATATTCCTGGCTATGCTCTCTTTCGGAAAGACAGGGTAAAAAGGAAAGGTGGAGGGGTCTGTCTCTATGTGAGAAGTGACCTCAAAGCAAGCGTGAAAGAGGACCTGGTTGATGGAGAGTGTGATGAAGTTGAAGCATTATGGGTGGAACTGCATACAGATGTGCGTAGTTCAAAGCTAATCATTGGAGTTTGTTATAGACCACCCAATGTTAATGAGGAGGTGGAGACTCAGCTCCTTGCACAGATGGAAAGGGCTGCAAGGGCAGGGACGGTGATAATAATGGGGGATTTTAACTACCCAGAAATTGACTGGAATAATGGAATTTCTGGGACAGTTAAAGGACAAAAATTTAAAAACCTATTGCAGGACAATTTTATGGTCCAGTTTATTGAGGCCCCAACTAGGAATGATGCTCTGTTGGACCTGGTAATCTCAAACCATGCAGAGCTCATTACTAATGTTCAGATAAAGGAACACCTGGGTAGCAGTGATCATAACATGATTTCGTTTAATGTAAACTATAAGCAAGAAATACATACAGGAAAGATAAAAACACTTAATTTCAAGAGAGCAAATTTTCAAAGCATGAGGACTGCTCTCCAGGGCTTGGACTGGGAGGGAATATTGGCACCGATGAACACAGAACAGAAATGGGAATTCTTCAAAAAGACTCTTTGGAACCTCACTGCAAAGTATATTCCCATGGGCAATAAGTTTAAAAGGCTGCAGATAAAACCTATGTGGCTCACGGTTAAAGTTAAAAAAGCTATAAACAATAAGAAAATAGCTTTTAAAAAATATAAAAATGAAGGAACACTAGTGTCGTTTAAATGTTACAAAGAATATAATAGAATATGTAAAAAGGAAATCAAGGATGCAAAAATTCAAAATGAACGACAGATTGCAAAAGATAGTAGGACAAACCCCAAAAAATTCTTTAAATATATTAATAGTAAAAAGGTCAAGTCTGAGCATGTAGGCCCTTTACAAAATAATCTAGAGTGGGTGACTGAGGACATAGAGAAGGCAAATTTATTAAATGCTTTCTTCAGCTCTGTGTATACAATGGAGAATGGGGGAGCTCATGTCGATATAGGGGGTGGGAGTGACACAGCCCCAAATCCACAATGGCTCAAAAGTGATATGGTCCAGAAATATTTAGACAGAATAAAGGTGGATAAAGCACCTGGACCAGATGGCATCCACCCACGGATCCTAAAAGAATTGAGCTCTGAAATTTCAAAGCCACTGTATCTAATATTTAGGGACTCATTAATGACAGGAATAGTACCACTGGATTGGCATAAAGCCAATGTGGTGCCCATATTTAAAAAGGGAACAAAGTCTTTACCTAGTAACTATAGACCTGTTAGTTTAACTTCTATAGTTGGAAAGATACTGGAACGTTTAATAAAAGACCACGTGGATGAGTTCTTGCTGGAAACAAACTATTTAAGCAGCAGACAGCATGGATTCATGAAGGACAGAAGTTGTCAGACAAACCTGATTTCCTTTTATGAAGAGGTAAGTAAAACCCTGGACAGAGGCGTGGCAGTGGACGTGGTATACTTGGATTTTGCAAAAGCGTTCGATACAGTTCCCCACACACGGCTCATGTGTAAGGTAAGGTCTACAGGATTAGATATATCAGTTTGCAAATGGATAGAAAACTGGCTGAAAGACAGAATTCAGAGAGTTGTGGTTAATGATTCTTACTCTGAATGGTCCAAGGTTATCAGCGGTGTACCCCAAGGTTCAGTGTTGGGTCCCTTACTTTTCAATATATTTATAAATGATATTGGGTCTGAGATCAAAAGTAACATTTCTGTTTTTGCAGATGACACCAAGCTATGCAGTGGAATAATGTCCTTGCAGGATGTCTCCAATTTACAAGCCGACCTCAATGCTCTGTCTAATTGGGCGACTAAGTGGCAGATGAGGTTTAATGTTGATAAATGTAAAGTTATGCACTTGGGGGCTAAGAATATTCATGCATCATACATGCTAGGGGGAGTACAACTGGGGGGATCTGTAGTGGAGAAGGATCTGGGGGTTTTAGTTGATCATAAGCTCAATAATGGCATGCAATGCCAAGCTGCGGTTTCCAAAGCGAGCAAAGTCCTTTCTTGTATTAAGAGAGGTATGGACTCCAGAGATAGAGATATCATTTTGCCCCTGTACAAATCATTAGTAAGACCTCATCTGGAATATGCAGTCCAGTTTTGGGCACCAGTTCTCAAAAAGGATATCGGAGAACTGGAGAAAGTGCAGAGAAGGGCAACCAAACTGATAAGAGGCATGGAGGAGCTCAGCTATGAGGAAAGATTAGAGGAACTGAATTTATTCACTCTTGAGAAGAGGAGAATAAGGGGGGATATGATCAACATGTACAAATACATAAGAGGTCCATATAGTGAACTTGGTGTTGAGTTATTCACTTTAAGGTCAACACTGAGGACAAGGGGGCACTCTTTACGTCTGGAGGAAAAGAGATTTCACCTCCAAATACGGAAAGGTTTCTTCACAGTAAGAGCTGTGAAAATGTGGAACAGACTCCCTCCAGAGGTGGTTCTGGCCAGCTCAGTAGATTGCTTTAGGAGAGGCCTGGATTCTTTCCTAAATGCACATAATATAACTGAGTACTAAGTTTTGTAGGTAAAGTTGATCCGGGGTAAATCCGATTGCCTTTCGGGGGATCAGGAAGGAATTTTTTCCCCTCCGGTAGCAAATTGGATCATCGCTCTGCTGGGGTTTTTTGCCTTCCTCTGGATCAACTGTGGGTATGGAGTTGGGTGTATGGGAGGATGTACTGTGTTTTACTTTGTTTTATTTTTTTTTTTTTTTATGGTTGAACTGGATGGACTTGTGTCTTTTTTCAACCTGACTAACTATGTAACTATGTAACTATGTGAAAAAAAAAAAAAAATCCTCCTCCTCAACCTCCCCCGAGGACTCCGGCCTTGTCTGGGGTCTTCCTCAGGCTGTTGTACCGGGGATGGTGCGGTCAGGCCAGATGGCCCAGCACCCTCCTGCACATCTGTGAATGACACAAAACATTCACAGGTTGGAGGATCCACACACTTGCCACATATTCCTCCCCCCCCCACACATGCTACACGATGATATAAAAAAAAAAACGTACCTGTCCTCACGGCCTCCTGATTGGAGTCAAAGCCAGGCAGCCCCTCCACTTGCTGCCTGTTGAAGGTCTGGACCACCGCACCCTCCTCCTTAGTCAGCCGAACAGGGCATGGTGGGCCCCCTCCAGTGCCCCTGGCATGGGCGGCAATCTTGGCCAGCTTCCCACGGACCACACGCCGGAGGTCATTAATCTTCTTGGCGATCCCCTGGCGTGTCTCGGTCTCCCCCCCCCCCCCCAACGTGTTGACCTGGTCGGTAATTGCCTGCAATATCTGTGCCTTCCTGGCCGGGGTGGTGTTGGCACTCTCGGGGCCATGCAGGAAACGGCCATATTGTGTAATGGCCCTGGCAAGAATGCCCTTCTCCCCCAAAGAAAAATTCAACTTTCGCTTCCTTTCACTCATGTTCTCACAAACTGCAACCAAAACAATCATTAAAAATCAGTCATCAAAAAGCAGACAGCAAATAAGTATCAAAAACAGTCACCAAACAACACTCTGAAAACCACCATCAAAAACACTAAACTAAACAGTCAAGAAATATATCAAAAACAAGTCACAAACCGACAAACGCGAACAGACAACAGAACAAAAGCACCTTGCTGTATAGGGAGGGATAAAAAGGGATGTACTTTTGCAAAGGAAGTGCGTTTGTCTCTGTCTATTTAAGCTCTCACTAAGTTTACCGGGCCAAGTTCCAAACTCACTGATTGCGCCGTTCCCGAGTTGTGTGCATGCGCAGAGAGGTGTTGACCATGGTCTGCTTCATGTGCGCATGCGCAATCCGGCCGGCCCTTCATTTGCATGGGGTCACGGCTCATTTCAATGGAACACGCCCACGTCCTTCCCAATTTAAATTACTCCACCTTACACCTCGGAAATTACGTTGCACCGGCGCAAATTTCTGCGCAAATACTACGTTGATACGGTAATTGCGCCTCTACATTGCGCCGGTCTAACGTAAAGGAGGTGCGCTACTCCGGTCAAAATATGCGCCAATGTTCCTCCATCATTTACACTTTCAAAATGACAGAAAACAAAAAAAATGTAATCTGCAAAAGTTTGGGCACCCTGCAGAATTTATAGCATACCCTACTATCTTTGCAAAGCTGAGACCTGCCAGTGTCATGGATTGTTCTCAATCATCGTCTGGGAAGACCAGGTGATGTCAATCTCAAAGGTTTTAAATGCCCAGACTCATCTGACCTTGCCCCAACAATCAGCACCATGGGTTCTTCTAAGCAATTGTCTAGAAAACTGAAACTGAAAATAGTTGACGCTCACAAAGCTGGAGAAGGCTATAAGAAGATAGCAGAGCATTTTCAGATGTCAACATCCTCTGTTCGGAATGTAATTAAGAAATGGCAGTCATCAGGAACAGTGGATACCTCAAACAAGAATTGAAAGACTCTTGGCTGGCTACAAAAAGCGTTTACAAGTATTTGCCAAAGGGGGAAGTTCAAGATATTAACTCTGCAGGGTGCCCAAACTTTTGTAGATGTCATTTTCTTGTTTTCTGTCATTTTGAAAGTGTAAATGATGGAAATAAAATCTAACTTTTTTTGACATATTATAAGAATGTCTAATCTGTAATTTGATGCCTTTTGGAGATTTTTCCATCTTTCCTTGGCTTCGTTATGCACGTTAATACAAATTTTTACCTGGGGTGCCCAAACTTTCGATCCCCACTGTATATATTAATTGTGAAACTTAATATTAAGAACATGTCTCGGCTGTAATGGCCCGTAAACACGATCCCAAAAAATCGGATAAATAAATAAATACAGTTTTCGATGCAATCGTACGATAATCGGATCGTTAGTACAGAGCTTTCGAGAGCTGATCACAATTCATCCGATATTATTCGATCGGACAAGCACGAAAATGTCCTTGTATGATACCAAAAACTTACAACTTTCATTCGTCAGTATAGTTGTCGTCCGAAAATACAATACAAATACATTAAAACAAATTACATCACTTTGTACGAGAATTTGTGACTTTAGTAACCTATTCATTTTCTACTTGATACTATTAAGTGAAAAAAGTTGGACGATCCGTCGTCGGATTTTCGGAATGTGTGTACGGGCCATTAGACATATCTTCATATTAACACCACCATCTCATCCTGTGTACTTCCTAAACAAGTGCTCCTTATCACCAAGGGGGGGGGGGGCGGCGTTTAACCACGTGGGGGGATGTTCTCCCCTTTTGGGGATACACTCACCGAACCGAGGAATAAAATTAGCCTTGAATACACAACTCAACTGCATCTGTGCTAGGATTGCACTCTCCACCGGTTAGGTTGTTTTGGTCCCAATCATGATCGCATATAAGAAAAATAAACTCATATAGTGTAATACCATTTAAACAAAGTTTATTCAACCCCACAGGTCCCCTTATAAAATATGCGTGCCACAAGGTAAACAATATCAAGCATGTCAATGTTACTGTGCCTGTACCCTGTCTCCAATCGTCATCACAGCAAAAGACGCTTTAGCTGACTTTTCCCGTTACTGATCCTGGAAGGTTCACAGTGCATCTGGTCATATGATAGTGGTCACCCTGACGCGCTTCATCATTGGCTGACTTCATCTGAGGGCGTGACACAACCTATCGACGGCCAGTTAATTAGCCCTGCACATTCGCTTCCCCCGCCTATATTTTCTATCCTGCGCAGGCGCACTCGTGTCATTGAGGATATTGGCAGGCTGTGGGCGGAAGTTAGCAGAGCCGTCATCGCTCTACTCCATTATACAGCATGAGGATGCATTACTGGCCTTAAATTGGGCATTGAGCCAAAGAGATGATCTACCCCTTAACCAAATAGTTTTTATTGGACATGCCCTTGATTTTTGCTTGTCCCACAATTACTTCTGGTACGCCAGTCATCTTACACAATCTAAAATTCTCACTGAAAGGTTTGAGGCTGCAGGATACAATCCACAGGTTATGGAGAAACTAGTAGAAGAAATAAGAAGTATACCCAGAGCATCGTGCTTGCAAATTAAACCGATCTCCAATGTTTCAACTACCAATACTAAAGAGTGGTGATTTATGTCACAGTTCTACACCCAGTACAAAGAAGCTGAAGCTATATTTAATCAGCATTGGCACATTCTATTGCTAGATAAAAAATTAAGCTCCGTACTTCCACCCAAACCACAGTTTATCTACAGGAAAACACCAAATCATGGAGACAGAATAGTGAAGAAGGTATGAGATCCTCCCACTAGGCCCCAGTCCTTTTGGAACCAGAATGTTTTTTTCGCCTGTAGAAAATGCAAGGCATGTAAACAAGTTTCAAAAACTACTAGAGGCCTAGATAAGTTCTCATCTCCTGCCAATAACCAAGAATTCGATATTGAACAGACACAACGTGTCTCTACATTTTAAACTGAATCACAACCAGGACCCCTGCGGTCTGCAGTTTTGGGGTGTGGAACACCCAATACAAAACTGAAGGGGCTCCCATAGAGTCCGGGAGCTATCTAAACGCGAAACGCACTGGATCTTTCTAACAGAAGCATTAGCCCCAAAAGGCCTTAATATTGAATTAGACAATGTTTTATTAGTGACACGTGATTTTAAACGTATTTATATTTTAGATATATTTATTATACACTTATGCCACTTTCATTCATCCTCATCAAACCCCTTTTATAATTATCTCACCAGGTGACACCTATTATGTATGCCACGGTATGACTTTATGGATAGATCCTAGTAAACAATATACATACATCTATAGGATAACTCATTCTGCTCAATATATACAGTAACTTAGGACATACAGGGTTAATAGGCCACATATGGGATGCCATCACGATTGAGGATGAATTTTTGAATATGGTAAATAGACTGGATTACTTAAGTCTCATATGCCATCATATTGATGCACCAACTTCTGTGTTATTGTTATTCTTATTTATATTTACATTGCTTAGTATAGTGTGTTTTTTGAATGTTTTAAAAAAAAAATTATATGTTGAATATAACTCAACTCTATGCTCATATTTAACACTTAGTTTTATGGATCTTAATACATTAGATTATTCATATTGTACAGGACGCCGGGGTTGGGTCCTAGACGGGTTCTATACGGCACCACTATTTGGACTATGGTCCATTTAAATAGAGGTAGAAGGTTCAGGGGGTCACCCAAAAGTGGGTGAAAAGTTCCAGGCAGGCGCTAATTCAGAGAGGACTGGCTTGCAGTCTTCTCTGTCTTTAATAAAGTAGTTTGGGGCCTGGAATTTTGGAGGCTCCAAAGTGTTATTTGGGTGGGACGGAGCCTCCACCCCTAAACCTTGGGAGCCAGCGCACAAGGTGTTAACTCTCCCAGAGAACCACCCATTAAAGCAGGAAGTGGTGCTGGAGGTGGTGAGTGAGTTTGGAGAGTGCACCTGATGAGGACAAGATGGAAGTCTGCTAGCTGCACAGTGAGGACTTTTGGAATGCAGGGGATGAGGACTTGTCTTCCCACAAACCGTATGTCGTTTACCTTCACTGTTTTGTGCTGGAAATAAGCAGACTTTTTGTTGATGCTGGAGCCAAGCGGACTTTTAAGTTATAGTTTTCTGTCATGCTGAGAAAGCCTTGTTTTGTTTTTCTGTAAATAAAAACCCTTTTTTCTTCAAACCAACGGTTTAAGCACTGAATCCCTGCTGAGCTATAGCCCCCAAACGTTACAATATTTTTAATGTTCTTTGGTACTAATATTTATGCCCGTATTTAAATGTGAAGTCGGGTACGCACCTGGTGTTAAAACTATGGATGCGCCCCTACTACACTAGGATTGCATTACTAATAGAGCCGTTCCGCCCTCAGCCTGACAGTGGCTTCAGAGCAATTACTGCGACTGCTACGGATCCGCTAACTTCCGCCCACAGCCTGGCAATATCATCAATGACGTGAGTGCGCCTGCGCAGAATAGACGCCAACAGCGTAGAAAATAATAGGCGGGGGAAGCGAATGTGCAGGGCTATTTAACTGGCCGTCCATAGGTTGTGTCACGCCCTCAGACGAAGTCAGCCAATGACGAAACGCATCAGTACGTGACCACTATCGTACGACCAGGATCAGTAACAGGAAAAGTCAGCTAAAGAGTCTTTTGCTGCGATGACGATTGGAGACAGGATACAGGCACAGTAACATTGACATGCTTGATATTGTTTACCTTGTGGTACGCATATTTTATAAGGGGACCTGTGGGGTTGAATAAACTTTGTTTAAATGGTATTACACTATATGAGTTTATTTTCCTTATATGCAATCATGATTAAGACCAAAACAACTGGTGGAGAGTGCAATCCTAGGACAGATGCAGTTGTGTATTCAAGGCTAATTTTATTCCTCGGTTAGGTGAGTGCATCCCCAAAAGGGAGAACATCCCCCCACATGGTGAAACACCCCTCTTGGTGATAAGGAGCACTTGATTAGGAAGACACTTATTAACGACTCTCTCCACCTGCACCATTATTGAACTTTATAGTTTTTTAAACTGGGGTTTGGAAATAGCGCTGCTGCAGTATTTTACTGGACTTTGGGTCTTTCATTCGTTTTTCCTTTATTTACTGTCTTTTTTTGATGTTTACAATTTTTTAAGCAGCTGCTCATTATTGAATATTGCCGTCTGATTTCCTTCTGCCAATCTTCTTTGTTTGCTTACTCATGAGCGCTGAGCAGTGTTTCAAATTGAAGGAAGGGCGCCATTTGCACTCCATATACATCCTGTGTACTTAAAGCGGAGTTCCACACATTTAAGTCATCAGATACATAAAGTGTATCTGTCACGTACCTGGTTGGAGGCCAAAATGCCGAGAGGGCTCCCCTTGCGGCTAAGTGCAGTACACCTCTGAGGTTGGGTACAGAGGGTGTAGTGCCCAGAGAAGCACAGGTTGCCAGATGGATCCAGGAGAGAAGAGCTGGTGAGTGCCTGAAGGATACTGGAGAATACAGGAAACACCGCTGGGCTGCAGTCTCTAGGAGTCCTCGGTAACACTTGGCAAGATGTGCACAAGGAGCAACAGTGGAAGCTGGCTGGGGATCAAACACTGTGGATCCAGGCAGGAGATGCAGGTTTTCAGGAATGGAGACAAGCCAAGGTCTGGTGTTGGAAAAAAGGCAGGAACAGATAACTGAAGCAAAGTCTGTGAAACAAGCCGGGATCATGTGCTGGAGAAGGTAACAAGTCAGTAAAGCAAGCCAGGGGGTCAAACCAGGAGAGCAGATCAGACAGGTCAGGAACAAGCCAGGTCACAACAGGAAATCCAAACAGTAATAATACAGACTCAGGAACTCAGGAAGGCTGACGACAATCCAGCAATTTGGATCAGACAATGGCAGCCTTTTATAGGCCAGCAGGTGGATCTTCCTGTCACATGATGAGCCTATGGCTCCCATTTCTTCTACTGGCAAGATTGCCAGTACTTCTCCTATGGCCATTTCTTCTACTGGCAAGATTGCCGGTACTTCTACGGACATTTCCCTAAAAAGTGCCCCCCCCCCCCCCAAGGGGCAGCCTCCGGATGCCACAACGGGCTGGTGCTTCGGGATGTCTGCTGTGAAAGTCCCGTACCAGTCTAGGAGCATGCACATTGTTTGCAGGCTCCCAGGAATTGTCTTCGGGAGGGTATCCCCTCCATTTGATGAGATACTGGATCTGCCTATCTCTCCTCTGGCAATCCATAATGGCTTCGACCTCAAATTCAGTTTCCCCTTCTACCAGGACTGGAGGTGGAGGTGGCTCTTCTCTTCCAGGAAATGGACTGGGTACCACAGGCTTAAGAAGGGAGATGTGGAACACTGGATGGATCTTGTAAGTATTAGGCAGTGCCAGCTCAAAAGCCACTGGATTTATTTCTCTTTTAATTTCAAAGGGACCAATGAACTTAGGTCCAAGCTTCCGGGCTGGACATGAGAGCTTGAGGTTTACTGAAGAAAGCCATACCTTGTCCCCAACCTTAAAGACAGGATTCCCTCTTCTTCTTTTATCATGAAACCTCTTATAGTACTCTTGGGCTTTTCGCATGGCCTCCTGAAGTATCTTGTAGTTAGTTTGAATGAACCTTAACCGGTCCTGGACAGCGGGGGCAGATGTTTCAGGTATAGTATTTGGAAGGAAGGGTGAAATCCATAATTTGCCCAGAAGGGAGACTGATTGATGGCTGCATGCAGAGAATTGTTATATGCAAACTCAGCGCAGGGAAGAAGGGAGATCCAGTCATCCTGTGAGCAAGTACAGAAGCATCGAAGATACTGTTCTAAGGTCTGGTTAGTACTTTCTGTTTGACCATTGCTCTGGGGGTGGTACGCTGAGGAAAGACATACTTCAATTAATAGAGATTTGCAGAGATCTCTCCAGAACTTGAAGGTAAATTGTACCCCTCTGTCAGAGACAATACTATGTGGTAGTCCATGTAATCTGACGATCTATTTAATGAACATGTCTGCTGTCTCCAAGGCGGAAGGTGTGCCAATCATTGGGAGAAAATGTGCCATTTTGGAAAGGCGGTCTACCACCACCATGATGGTGGTGCATTCCCCAGAGGGAGGCAAGTCTACTATAAAGTCCATGGATATTTCTTTCCAGGTTTGTTCAGGGATGGGTAGTGGCCTCAAACATCCCCATGGTTTGGCATTGGAACCCTTATTGCGCTGGCACGTAATGCAGGAGTTTTAACATATTTTCTACAGTCCTGTCTTAGGCTGGCCCACCAAAAAGAGCGCTGAACAAGTTCAGTGGTTCTTCGTATTCCAAAATGTCCGGCAAGTTTGTGATTATGTGACATCTTTAGAACTTTGGAGTCTAACTGATTGGAGAACAAAAATCTTGTCCTGGTGCCATAAAAATCCATCTTGGCTTCTCAATGAGGACATTTCTGGGCCAGGGCACTGGGTTGAGGCTTGTTTATTCAAAGTCTTTAAGTCAGGTTGGATGAGTAAAAAAATTTGAGCGGAAAGGATTGTACTTGGCTCTGTTGTTTCAGGGGTGTTTGGAAACATTAGAGAAAGTGCATCCGCTTTCCCATTCTTGGAACCTGGGCGATATGTAAGATGAAAATTGAACCTGGAAAAAAACAAAGCCCATCGGGCTTGCCAGGGTCTTAAACATTTGGCTGTCCTGAGGTACTCCAGGTTCTTATGGTCTGTAAAAATCATAATGGGATGAGCGGCACCCTCCAATAAGTATCTCCATTCTTCTAAGGCAGATTTAATGGCCAAAAGTTCTCGATCCCCCAACGTCATAATTTCTCTCTGGTGGGCTCATCTTTCGGGAAAAGAAAGCAATAGGGTGAAGAAGAGCCTTGGGTCCTTGCTGTTGGGACAGGATTGCCGCTGTAGCTACTTTAGAAGCGTCTACTTCTAAAACGTAGGGCAGAGTTGGATCCGGGTGCTGTAGAATTGGTGCAGAAGTGAACAGATTTTTTAATTTGTCAAAGGCTGCCTGAGCTTTTAGGGACCACTGGAACCGGGTCGTCTGATGGGTGCTATGGTGGTGGAGAAACCCTTCACAAATTTCCTGTAAAAATTGGAGAACCCTATGAAGCGCTGGACACCCTTCTTGTCCGAGGAAGCTGGCCAGTTAAATATTGCTTCCACCTTCTTTGGGTCCATTGCAATTCCTTCTGTGGAGATGAGGAGACCCAAAAATTGAATAGATGTATTTTCAAAATCACATTTGTCTGCTTTGACATATAGGCCATGTTTTCTCAGGGTTAGGAGCACTTTCTTTACGTGGGTTCGGTGAAGTTCCAAAGATGCAGAAAAGATGAGAATATTATCGAGGTATACAATTACAATGTAGTCAAGGAATTCCCGGAAGATATCGTTCACTAGATGCTGGAACGCGGCTGGAGCATTGCATAATCCGAACGGCATCACAAGGTATTCGAGGTGGCCAAATCTTGTCCGGAATGCTGTCTTCCACTCGTCTCCCTGGCGGATGCGGACAAGATTGTAGGCTGCTGACTTAATAAATCAGGCAGACAATCATCTGTCCAGCGATGTGGGCTCACAAAGCCCCGCTCCTCTCCCCCTACCTCCAAGGTGCCAACATTCTAACTGTGGGCGCCCCGGCTGTGGCTTCACAGCTGGGCACGCACTATACAAACCATGAACCGTGCTGCGAATGGCCGGGAAATCTTCTTGGACCTGTGACAGACAGGGAGGGGTGAGAGGTGAGGTGAACTTCCTTTCGGTGTAGCTGAGCCACAGAGGAAGTGGGAGCTAGGTGCTAATAAAAACTCCCCCAAAGAAAAATTACATGTCAAATGTGGCATGTCAAGGGGGTCACCATCACTTAAAGTGAAAGTTCCATTTGTGGGTGGAACTCTGCTTTAAGATGAAACACAAGTCAAAATAAACAAATCTATGTTCTTCAGTTTCAGTGTCTGATTGGGTGGGACTTCCGGGGGCCCTGTTGCCAAGTCAGTCAGTCAATCTAGATCCCAAGGGGATCCAGTGGCGCCTGGTGCCTCTCCATCCACAATCTAAACAGAAAATCAATTGGGTGCATTGTATCAGCGTGAGCAACTACAGTATCTATTCTGACTCCGATTCTTGCGAATCGATTTATCCATTGTGAGACCTCTATGCCTGGCCTGTATAAGCAGATATAATCACTGAGGACAATCCTTATCAGATTGCTTGAACTCAACAATATCGAGCAAGAGCAGAATGAGTTCCGGTAGGTCCGATAAAAGTCTTTACAGTCCCTTGTCTTGAAACCTTCACCTCCACCTTGCGTACCTTGCTGTCATCACTAGGAACGCTCTTTACAACAAATCCCATGGGCCATTCAATTCTTTCAGCTTGCTGGTCCTTGAGCAAAACAAGGTCTCCAACTTGGAGGTTAGGGTTCAGATCAGTGGCAAAGGTCTTGACCTTAGCAAGGATCTCTGGATCTTTGTCAGGTTCTAGAAGACTTAAGACATCAGCTGTGTTTTCCTCTGGATGACCCGGCAGGAATTCAGGGCCTGTTATCCAAGGAGAAAGTGCAAAGACACTTGCAGACATCGGCCTGGTGGCATGATCTACAGGGCTAATTTCTGATATAACGCAATGCCATTGTTCAGGTTTAGATGATTTCCCGATTCTCTCTACACGGTTGCTGACATAGACGTAAAAACGTTTAGTCTGGTTGTATATGTAGCCCAGAACAACTTTGCTATCTGTTTAGAATTTTATGTCATCTATATGAATGTCTAGCTCACGCAGTATGAAATCTGATATTTCTACAGCTAGCACAGTTCCACAAAGTTCAAGCCTGGGAACATGTGTTCAGGCTTTGGTGCCAATTTAGCTTTCCTAAACAGAAACCCTATGTGGGCTTGTAACGGTCACCACAATTTACGATTTCAATTCCACCGACCCAAGACAGCTTATCCGACACTCCACAACCCATTCTATTTCCCAGAATAACCGAGACACACGCTCTGGTTCTGGTTCCAAAATGAATGAATGCTTTAATGGTAAACTCAGCTGGTTATATACAGTTACAAAGCATGCTGCAGCAATCACAGGGACAATGAAACACTCCACCCAAAACATCACACAATGGGTGCTTAACGAGTCCCCCTCAATCCACATCCCACAGACTTTTCGGCACCGGTCTGACATAATTAACATGAACTAATTAGTACAGCTGACAAGTCACATTCCACATCTTAGACAGACGTTCGGACTCCGTGATAAGCTGCTACATAATGCACATTCTTTTAGTAAACATAATTGACATGCTATTCCATTACACCTGAAAAAAGAGACGTCTGACCTTTAGACTGCTAACTCACAACACATCTATCATCAATAGTATTTTCACACAAAACAGTGTCATTAGCATACACAATGAAAGGTCTTTTAGAAGCCAGACTTAACACCTCACAGTATGTGTCCCCACATTGAATGAGTCACAACAAGATATCCTGCAATACATGAATTATCAGTAATGTCCAATCTCAGAGTATCACGGGTCATTTCGTTACAGGGCTTGATTAGAAGAATCTCTTACCTTGAGGTAAGTGACAGCTGCTATGGCCTCAGTAGATGCATCTGACTTGTGATGCACTTCCTTTGACTTGTAGCAAGGGAGGCAGGAGTGTAGCAGCGCGGTATACGGATTCCCACTTTTGAAAGCTGGTCTATTGGTAGTGGAGCATCCTAATCCTTAATAGTCTGAGAGCTGTCTAAGTAGGGATTTGCCTTGTATGGTGATGGGAGCTACAAATCCCAATGGATCGTATAGGCTGTTCACCACTGACAGAACACCACGTTTGGTGAATGGCTTATCTGCAAAGCCGACTTGAAAGCCGAAGGTATTTTTTAATAAGTCCCACCGTAGGCCCAGACTTCACTGTACAGGTGGTATGTCCATTCCCAGATTTAAGTCTTTAAACCCTGTGGCATGATCGCCAGGTTTAAAGGCTTTCATAACAGCAACACTATTTGAGGCAATCTTGTGTAGTCTGAGGTTGGCCTCGGAAAGCATACCTTGTGTCCTTCAGAGCAGGTCTATGGCTTCATCTGTAGGTAAAGATTTAAGTCCATCATCCATATAGAAGTCTCTCTCAACGAAGTGTCGAGCATCCACGCCATACTCCTTTCTCCAAAAAGGGCAGTCCTTTGTAAATCGTATGTTGCAACAGCGGGTGAGGGACTATTTCCAAAAACATGTACCTTCATGCAGTATTCAATCATCTCATTGTCCATGTTGTTGTCACGGTGCCACAGAAACCTTTAGGAATTTCCTATGGTCTTCACATACAAAGCAATGAAACATTTGTTCAATAAGATAGGAAAATGGGGGTGATGGCGCTGCCTAACCCTAAAGAGTGATCTTCATGGGGCTAATTAAGGATACAAGTATGAACTAAATGTCCCATTAAGGGGGCGTGGCCTGGCTATGGAGGAGTGAGGACGCACGTTGTCTCGGCTCCTCGCACACCGCCGCTGTAATCTCCAGCACGGAGCGGCGAATCATCAGCACAACGCCCAGCGAGATGTCACAGGGACGGCAGGCGCTTTCCCAGCAGGCGAGGACAGACGGGACCCATCAGGAACACCTGGAAGCCTTCTTTGGCGGAGCCCGCGGCCCGAGCCCTGAGGCCTCCAAGATGGCGCCGACACCTAAGGCTGCCAAGGCGTCCAAAGCAGAGCAAAAGGCGGCGGCCCAGCAGCAGCAGTTCCTGGATTCCCAGATCACCTCTCCGGAGTTGGTGAGTGAAGCTACCCCCCCTCTCTCCCCGGAATCCTCCACCTCCCATTGACAGGGCCCTGACATGGCAGACGTTATGAACGATGGGGACCTTAAGTGCCATATTTGGTCCCTCCCCACACGTGCTGACCTTGAAAAATTTACTGCCAGGGTGGAGAGGGCCTTCACAGAGGACATAGCACAGCTCAAGGCAGATACCAACCACCTGGGGGCTAGGATGGAGTCAGTGGAACAGAGGCTGGATGAGGCATTGCCGGCTATCTCCATGCTACAGGACAGGTGCAGTGCCCAGGACCAGAAAATAGAGGCTTTACTTTGCCAGCTTGATGATTTTGAAAACCGCAGCAGGAGGGCAAATATTCGCATACGAGGCTACTGCTCCCAAAGATATTGTTCCCACTCTGGAAGATATATTCAGGGAGATCCTGGGTCTGTCTGCCACAGCAACTATTGAAATAGATCGTGCCCATAGGGCCCTCAGACCTCCTTCCCAGGAACGTGGATAATCCCAGAAACATAATATGCAAGCTCCATAAACATACATTGAAGGATAGGATCATGCAGAAGATGCGTGGGAGGCAGTACTTTGACTTTGATGGGGCCAAACTTTCCTTCTATCAGGATATCTCACGGCGTACCCTCATGCAACGTAGAGCCCTTCGCCCGTTGCTGGAAGCTCTTCAACAAGCGCGACTGACATACCGCTGGGGTTTTCCCTGTTATCTTCAGGCAGCTAGAGATGGCAAACAGGCCACACTGCGCAATAAGGATGACCTCCCACTTTTTCTGGATACCCTGGGATTGGAACCGGTAGATTTCCCCGACTGGAGAGGACTGTCGGACCAGCCCCACCTATCACTCCCTCAACCATGGATGCCCGTCGGCCGCAAGAGTCGCAGGCGGGACCGAAGACGCCCTTTTTCTAACTCCCCTCGGGGCCCCAACTCCCCGGGGCACTAAGAGATCTGTCAACACCTCTACTCCTTTGCACCTTTTGTTGCCCCCTCTGCTGTTTGCACTTCCCCCTGCGCTCTCCCCTTATTACGTGTGCTGCTCCTTCCCGCCCTGACTTTGTGAAGCCATAGTCACTCATCGTGGGAGGATTTATACATGGTGGCGCGGTGCACCTGTGTTTGACTTGCTGCAGGGTCTGGGGCCCTTGTTGGTGCTTCTGAACGGATCTGGGTCTCTTATCAACAGCTATGGCAACTGAACTGCACCTAGGGTTGTGCCCCTGTTTGCACCTGGCCCACCGGTTCAATAGTGGGACGGAAAATCACAGTGGCTACGATTTATGCCCCTAATTCGGGTCAACTTTCGTTCCTGGACAGTATCCTTGCTAAACTGACAGATTTCAGAGAGGGCCTCCTGGTCCTGGGCGGCGATTTTAATGTTAGTCCCGACCCGCAGCGTGACATCTCTCATAGCCGTCCCTCCCACTCACATGCCTTCCTTAAGCACTTCCGCAGATCCCTCCAAGCCCATGGCCTGTTTGACAGTTGGCGCGTGCTACACCCCTCTGACAGGTACTACAGTTATTATTCGAAGGTCCATGATGTCTATACCCGCATAGACCTGATCTGTGTAGGCCACCAGGCTCTGGAGATATTACAGACCTCGTCCATAGGACACCTTACTATATCTGACCATGCCCCTGTGACTGGTACGCTGGCTTTGCAGCCGGATACCCGCCGGCCTTGGTCTTGGCGACTGAATGAGTCCTTGCTGGACGACGAAGTGGTGGTCTCTGAGGTGACGGGCGTTTTGTCCCACTACTTCCGGGAAAATGCGACAGAGGGAATGAGCAAGGGGATCATCTGGGAAGGCCACAAGGCTGTAGTGAGAGGGTGAACTGATCTCCCAGGGCTCTAGACTTAAGAAAGCTTACCAAGCAGACTTTGATAGGGTGCTGCAAGCCCTCCAGAAAGCGGAACTTAGACATAAGCGTACCGGTGGCCCGGAGGCTTTGCGGGAGTTGACCGACCTGCGGGACTTATTCTTACGCCTACTGGACCGACAAACGCGTAGGCATCTGCGCTATTTGTCACACAAGTATTACGAGCACGGCAATAAATGCGGCCGAATGCTCGCTAGGGCTCTCAGGAGGAAAAGAGCACAAATGCTGGTGCATAAGTTATGCCTACCCTCTGGGCCCCCCGTGGTCAGGTCCTCCCGGATCGCCTCTGGGTTCCGTGATTACTATGCTGCCCTTTATGATTTAGGCTCAACACGCCCCCCGGAGGCCTGTGATGCGCGGCTGGCTGCCATCCGAGCATACTTGGCAGAGTCCGGCCTTCCCCCGTTGTCTGAAGAGCAAAGCTCCCTGCTAGAATCCCCTATCACACCTGCTGTGATAGAGGCCACGGTGAAGTCGCTTCCCAACGGCAAAAGCCCTGGTCCTGACGAATTCACCAAGGCTTATTATAAGCAGTTCCTACATCTGCTGCTGGAGCCGATGTGCAGCTACTTTAACTCCATAGCAGACTGCAGCGCCATTCCGGGAGAGGCGCTGCTGGCCCATATCTCAGTCATCCCTAAAGAGGGGAAAGACCCGACCTTGCCCCAAAGTTACAGACCCATATCCCTCCTTAATGTGGATGTAAAAATTCTGGCGAAGATTCTGGCCGCCAGACTAAAACACCTAGTCCCACTTGTTGTCCACCCTGACCAGACTGGGTTTGTTTCGGGCCGTGAAGCCCGAGACAACTCCATCAGAGCTATACAGCTCATTCACTGGGCGTGCTCCCATCCTGATTCCCCCTCATATATTATCCTTTCCACCGACGCGGAGAAAGCGTTTGATCGGGTTGATTGGACTTATCTGCGTGCTGTACTTGAGACCATAGGTCTCAAAACACACATGCTTACCTGGATCATGGCGCTGTATTCTGACCCGTGCGCGCAAGTTAAAGTCAATGGTTTCCTTTCCACCAGAATTCCGATCAGAAATGGCACGAGACAGGGATGCCCGTTATCTCCCATTTTGTTTGCCCTGGTGCTAGAGCATTTCCTACGCACTGTACGGGCGAACGTCAACGTTAAAGGCCTGACAGTGGGTCACACGGAACATAAGCTCTCGGCTTACGCTGACGATGTGCTGTTCCACCTGACGGAGCCCCTGCTCTCGTTGCCAAATCTGTTACGGGAATTCAACCGATTTGAGTCACTTTCTAACTTTAAAATTAACTACTCTAAATCTGAAATACTCCCTATCCAGATACCGCCCTCACTGGCTGCCCGGTTACAGTCCGCCTTCTCGTTTACTTGGGCCAAATCATCCCTGAAATATTTGGGGGTTCGGTTGACAGACAGTTTTGACTCCCTTTACGCAGCCAATTTCCCCCCCTTGTTAGCTGCAGTGAAATGCGACTTAGCTGCTTGGACGAAAACGGCCTTTACTTGGATGGGGAGATTGGCTGTGGTAAAGATGAACATCCTCCCGCGCATCTTATTCTACATGCAGATGATTCCCATGTCTCTCCCTAGGGGTTTCTTTACCCAGGTGTCTAGTCTGGTGTCAAAATTTGTCTGGCATGATCGCAAACCACAGATTGCGAGTAGGCTGTTGACACGCCTGAAGGAGGCGGGGGGTATGGGTCTGCCGGACTTCCAACGGTATCATAGGGCAGTCGTCCTACAGAGGCTACTTAATTGGTGCTTTCATACTGCCTCTAAGCTCTGGGTCTCCATGGAGAAGTGTATGGCGGGTAGAAACCTGTCCTATGCTCCATGGTTGTCTCGGGGTGACAGGGGGCTGTCGGAATTCACCTCCCTGTTGACGACTCAGACCTTGGCTGTCTGGGACCGACTTAACACTAGACTGGCTCTGGCCCCCCCCTACATCACCATTGTCACCGTTGAGTGGCTATCTTTGGTTTCCGCCTGGGGAACAGACAGCCTTTTTTGGGCCATGGGCGAGGGATGGTGTAGTTGTCTGTAGTGAGCTTATGCGAGGTGGTAAACTTTTGCCCCTTGAGACGCTTAGAGCGCGGCATGGGTCCTTCCCCATGGACTTCTGGCGCTACAGGCAGCTGCACCATATCTTTGCAACTCATGGTGATTCGGTCTGGGACATCTCCACTCTCACGGCCTTTGAACGCCTCTTTGTAGAAGAGGAAGCAATCCCACATACGGATTCCGAGCTATATCGTTTGCTTAGCTTTGCGACCTCTGCACAGAAACCTGCTTTTGTCCGGGCCTGGGAAGGGGATTTGGAGACGACTTTTACCCTCAGCCAACTGACGCATCTCTACCAACTTACCCGGTCTAGCTCCATCGACTCTAGAACCCAAGAAACTAATTATAAATTACTGTCACGGTGGTACCGGGTGCCCGCAGACCTAGCTAGGGTCTACCCGTCCATATCAGACCGGTGCTGGAGGGGGTGTGGCCACAGAGGTACACTCCTGCACATTTGGTGGGATTGCCCGGTGATTAGACCTTATTGGATAGATATACAGTCCCAGATCAAGGCAATACTAGACCTAGACGTCCCCCTCTCCACGGTTCACTTTCTGTTGCACATTCCTCCCTTGCCTGCTTGTTGAGCCGCTGCCTCTGCTTGTTGAGCCGCTGCCTCTGCTTGTTGAGCCGCTGCCTCTGCTTGTTGAGCCGCTGCCTCTGCTTGTTGAGCCGCTGCCTCTGCTTGTTGAGCTACCATTTTCGCATGGCGAGCTGCCTTCTGTGTTTCCGTTTCCTTTCCGTTAAAGGAGCTTTGCACTTTATATTCTTCCAGAGGTGCACGGGCCTATTAGCTTGTCACTTAATGTTGAGCTTCTGGAGCCAGGGGATCTGGAAGTACGTGCAGTGTGCTTGGTTGATGTAGATCTCTGAGATCTGGTCTCCTGCAGTTGAGCAATGCAAGGTTCTGCCTTATTCCCTTTGTTGGTTTAGTGCATCAGCCCTGGTCAGTTCTGTCGAAGAGTCCTCTATATTACAGTCCTGCAAGAAAGCTGTGTACTTTGCAAACAGCTGCTGGTAGCGATCTGGAGAGTCTTAGTTCAGCTGGTTGATCATTAAAGTGTGACAAACTGACATGCAGTGTGAGGTTCTATCCCATAAGTCTGACAGATTGCAGGAGAGCTCATCTCTAGTGGTTTCATAGTTTTCTCGGAGTTCCTGTATCGGTTTCATTGCACGTTTGGTTCTTACAATGTCTACAGAATCGGCACCCTGTAAATCTGCAGGTTCAGAGGCATGATGAATCTGCGTTGGTTCAGCCACAGAAAGGTCCTCAGTCTTTTGTAGACATCTTTCATGTTTTTGCAAAAAATGGTACCATCGCTTTAAGAAGATAAACAGCAGCTTAGACAGGTGGGGTAACAGTTCGATGCAGAGAACAGTTTTTAACATTCACATGAGGTGCAGTAAGCTTGTGCTTTCACAAGATGGTGGATGGCACGGAGCTTGATTGCAGATTAGGCAAATACATACACACAGCAGGCTGTGGGAATGCTATCAATCTTTTTACCGAACTTGATTGCAGATCAAGAGCACACATACACACAGCAAGCTGTAGGAAGACATCCTTTGACTATTCTGACTCTGATTGTTGTGAAGCGATTTATCCCTTGTGAGACCTCTATGCCTGGCCTGTATAAGCAGATATAAATCACTGAGGACAATCCTTATCACCTGTCCAGGAGATGGTTTAAGTGAGGACAGGAAGTTGCAGGTGTGAGAGGGGGAAGTGTGTAGCAGAGCCTGTGTATGGTAAAGCTGAACTAGTAAGTCCTGCAAAGAGCTTTGAGAAGCTGGGAACTGACAAACTTTGAAAGGAATTGGCAGTGGCTGCCTGAAAGCCTGTTTTTGGAGGACTTTAATTGCAAAGGACTGTTGAATTGCAAACCCAGTACTGAGATCTACAAGTCGGTGAGACTAATGCTTTATTTTTGTTTTGCTGCTATAAAGCCGTTTATGTTCAATAAACCTCAGTTTTGATTTAAAAGCCTGTGTCCTGCGGTCAAGCTGATCCCCCAAGCGTTACAATATATATATATATATATATATATATATATATATATATTCCCTAATAAAGGTTGCACCCCCTGATTGCCCCCCAGTTAACCCTTTAACTCCCTGTCACAGTATCATTATTACGACATTGACGATCTAATGCGAAGAGAGGACTTTTTGGAAAAGACCCAGAGGCTGAAAAACATGGAAGGAAATAGGAGGACGACTGAAAACAAGCTGGATAAATGGCATCATCGAAAACCATGAACATGAAGTTAAGCAAGCTCTGTGAGGCAATGGCAGACAAAAAAGCCTGGTGTGCCATGGTCCATGAGGTTACGCAGAGTTAGACATGACTGAATAACAGGGGTTCGATACTTTCAAAGGCATGTCAACACTTTTCTCATCTTAACACGAAGAATGCACCATCTGATTACAGGCGGTCCCCGGGATACAAACAAGATAGGGACTGTAGGCTTGTTCTTAAAGTGGATGTAAACCCCCAAAAAATTATATATTTTTTTGATGTCACAATGTAGAGTATAAGATTTCCTATCATCTGTGCCTAGTCTTGCCACACAGAGTTAATCCAGCGCTGACTAATCCTCTTTTAAAGTCTAGTGCAACTTAACCGGACTTCAGATAAAAACCTGCCAAATTAGGTTAAGTCCGTTTCTCTGTTTTTGCTTTCAGTAACAGGTTATTTACAAATATAGCGTGGACATGTTTATCATAACAAGAGGTGATCCAAAGTTCATTGTATATTACTAGGATGTGTTATGATGTTATATCACCTCATGTTATGATAAACAAAACATAACATATGATAAACATGTCCTAGCTATATTTGTAAATAACCTCTCACTCAAAGCAAGAAGAAAGATTCCGGACTTTTTGATTTAGGCAGGGTTTTATCTGGAAGGCTGTTCGTTTTCACTGAACATAAAAGAGGATTACTCAGCGCTGGATTAACTCTGTGTGGCAAGACTGGGCACAAATGATAGGAAATATTATACTCTACATTGTGACATCAAAAAAAAAAAAAAAAGTTTTTTGGGTTTACATCCACTTTAAGTTAAATCCGTTTGTGAGTCAGAACAGGTACATTTTTTAGGTGTAGCTCCAGCCAAAAAAATAATTTTTAAGCTTTTTGGATAGCATAGGGAAGGGTTATCACCCCTGTAACATTTGTTTTGCTGTGTGTCCCGTTCAGAAGATTTTAGCTCACTTTCTGTACCAATGACAATTGGATTTTGAAAATTTGGAGTTATTAGGGAAACAAGGATTGGTGATAAAGCATTAGGGGGAGACACCTTTTTCCCATATTAACTCTTACAGGAGAGAATTTCCCTAGCGGCTTCACTGCCCGATTCCCTACTGCGCATGCGCAAGGATCTCGGCGCGCCATCACTAATCCCTGCTCTCTCCTGGGAACAGTGTTTCCCAGAAGACAGCAAGGGTGTGACGTCACAAGGCTGGACTCCCCGTGGGAGTCAGAACCCGGAAGTGGTGCAAATACCTGTCTCAGACAGGTATCTGCACCCCCTCTCCCCTAAAAGGTGCCAAATGTGACACTGGAGGGGGGGGAGGGATCCAAAAAGCAGAGGTTCACATTTTGTTTGTGTGACACTCACCAGGACATCCCCGAATCACCTTATGTCTAAAATCATCCTATGTCCACTAGGGGCATAGGATGACTTAAAAATGATATGTTGGACTACCTGAGATGGGATTATTTAATTATTATCCACAATATATTCCAGGATATCTGTAAGAACTATTTACAGGTTGTTGATTCTGAACTCAACGGGTTAATTGTAAGAGTGATTCATTCATCATGTTGGGACACATACTGTTATGCCGCGTACACACGATCATTTTTCGGCATGAAAAAAATATCATTTAAAAACGATCGTGTGTGGGCTGGGCTTCACGTCATTTTTCGGATCAAATGACGCCCTGACCGATCAGCTGAGAGCGTGGTGGTGTGGATTGACGTCACCACGCTCTCAGCTGATCGGTCAGGGAGTCGTTTGATCCGATAGCTGAAAATACCACAGCATTTGTTTCCATAGTTTTTACTACTTTGCAACAGCGTGGTGTTTGTTTTTTATTACTGGCCCCTTGCAGTGGCAGTCATTTTTTCAATATGATGTCAGTACGATTGGAATAAAGTACTGCACTATGAATCCCTCTTTTTGCTTTTGAAACCCACATGCTCCCTACACCTTTGCAAATACTATCCACATCCTGGAATCAATCGGTGAGAGACACTATCCGATGTGCCAGCCACCTTATTCCTATGCAAAGGAGACAACCCTGAACCACCCACTAAGGAGAGACATCAGCGTTTGTAGTGCCTGATAGACTCTGATCAGCTGTTTCTTCCAGTCAAGTTTAAACACCCATGTTGTGTGGATGAATGAGATTACATCTGAACCATCACCTGGATGTTCTTTTTCCTCATTGGACTCACTAGATTCAATGCACTTTGGTCCAACATCTTATCAATATTTGTTGCAATTTTTTGCTATGTTATATGTAGCGCACCTTTTTTCCCTATATGCACTTTTTCAGGAACCCTATATTAGGTTTCTTTAGTTTTTAGGTGCAGCAATGTCATAACTTGTTTGATCATTCACCTTTAATTCATTTATTTTTTCAATTGTCAAAATGTTTTACTTTTATGTCAGATGTGGGGTTAGCGCGGATTGTCTTTGCTTAATATAATGTGTATTGTATAGCAGGTAAGAGGAGACGGGATGTCTACCTTGAAAGGTCATATCTCGGAGACACCTTGTCTGGGTAAATGATTAGTTAATTAGCTCATGTTAATTTATGTTCTGGTTACCTCCTCTAAGGCCTTGTACACACGAGGGAATATTTCCGCTGAACATGGTCCGACGGACCATTTCAGCCGAAAAATCCGCTTGTGTGTAGGGGCAAACAGACCGTTTTGGCCGGATTCCTCCGGCGGAAAAATTTCAAAGCATGCTTTGAAATATTTCGGCCGGATAGGTGCCCGTCAGATATGTCCGCTGGTTAGTACGGCAAACCAGCGGACATATCTGCCCGCACATGCGTCGTATCCTGTGAATGGATCCGACGCATGCGCGCGGAAGTGTTTACTTCCTGGTGCGGACACGTGGCGGTGACGTAGCGGTGACGTGGCGGCGTCAACGTCACCGCGCTGTCCGCCGGCGGGGAATTTGATCCGATGGTGTGTACAGCCATCGGATTAAAGCAATCCGGCGGACAGATCCGATGGGAACGGTCCGTCGGACCGTTCCCATCGGATTTATTACCTCGTGAGTACAAGGCCTAACTGTATATAAGGCTGTATTCTTGGTTCTATTTAACACTCCATGTTTAGCACACAACAAGTCTTGTCTCGTTGTGTGTTGAGTGCAGCTGGAATATCTGATATCTATATCCAGACTGAAAGGAATCGGTATATGACGGAAGCACTCAAGCGGAGTGTGGGACATTTCATTACAGTTCAAACCCCCGTTTTAAGTTTATTTTTATTTTTTGAACGACCGCTGCGCAAATACGGAGTGACATAAAATATTGCAACAACCACCATTTTATTCTCTAGGGTCTCATCTTTTACATTTATCAACATTAAACCTCATTTGCCACATAGTTGCCCAATTAGACATTGAGTGCACTGAGGTCAGCTTGTAAATTGGAAACATCCTGTAAGGATGTTATTCCACTGCATAGCTTGTCATCTGTAAATTCAAAAATGGTACTTTTAATCCCAGACAAGATTTCATTTATAAAGCTATTAAAAAGTAAGTCCCAACACTGAACCTTAGACCATTCAGAGTAAGAATCATTAACCACTACTCTCAGAACATGTTTTCTAGCCAGTTTTCTATCCATTTACAAATTGATTTTTCCAAACCTGTAGACTTTACCTAACACATTAGTCATGTGTAGGGAACTGTGTCAAACGCTTTTGCAAAATCCAAGTACACCACGTCCACAGCCACCCCTCTGTCCAAGGTTTTACTTACCTCCTCATAAAAAGAAATCAGGTTTGTTTGACAACTTCCATCTTTCATAAATCCATGCTGTCTGTTGCTTGATTTTTTTATTTTTTTTCCAGCAAGAACTTGTCTATGTGGTCTTTTATTAAACTCTCCAGTATCTTCCTGACTATAGAAGTTAAACCAACAGATCTATAGTTACTTAGTAAAGACTTTGAACCCTTTTTAAATATGGGCACCACATTGGCCCTACGCCAATCTAGTTGTACCATTCCAGTCATTAACGAGCCCCTATAAATTAGAAACAATGGCTTTGAAATGACAGAGCTCAAACAAGTAACATAGAAGAGAAAAAGACCCATATAGTAGAGATGAAATGAAAGAGCTGCCAACCCCATTATTTGGCATAAAGACAAGAGAAAGGTTCCCCAGCAGGGTATTTAGGCAGCGGGGTCAAAGGATTAAACAAGTAGCTATCTTATCTCCTGCATTCCCTGTCAGACAGATATACAAAACAAGGGGTGTCACCGCTGAAAATAAGTCCCTCAATGGCAGAAATGAGGAACAAAAACAACCCAAATGTCAGCATACATACAGTTAATGAAGATAAGTTTCTCGATAACTGTAATAAACAAAAAGGCAAGTTTATTCAATGATAATCATAAAAACGGTTCCAAAAGTCACTGCTGTAATAGTGTGGGTCGCCTCCCTTTATACATCTATACCCCATGAGGTAGGCCTTGCAGCCACACAATATTTTCCCAAAATGGAGACATCAATTCTCAACAATGAGAATTTAGTGAAGTCTATAGGTTTTTGCCTTAGACATAATTATTTTACCTTTCTCGATCAGTTTTCTTTATAATGTAGGGGAACTGTCATGGGTGCCAATTTTTCCCCGGTATTTGCCAATTTGACAATGGGCTACTGGGAGAAGGTATACATCTGGACCAAAACCTGTTCGCCAAGCACATCAGATTTTTTGAGGGTAGATATATGATGACATTTTCCTCTTCTGGAGTGGTGGCCAGATGAGTTTCCCTCTGTGGCCCACTGCAAGATCAACCCCTTCAGTTTACCTTTCATACATGTACTCAACCCCACAGAGTTGGCATTTTTAGACTTAGTTCTAACCCATGACATGGGTAGTAATAGTTTAAAAAAAAAATCATGTCAAGCCCACCAGTGGGAATTTGTATCTGCATTATAAAAGTTTTCATCACCCTACATGGATAAGGAAGATTCCAAATGGAAAATTTGAAAGGTTAAGGAGAAGTTGTTTAAGGAGTAGAAGATTATGTTTTACAAGGTGGCACTATAAAATTGAAATTTGAAGATAAGGATTACACCTCGGAACTGGTCCAAAAGGCATTCATGTCACACATTAACCCTTTTTCTAGAGAGAAAAATCATATCTGAAGAGATAATAACCATACAGTAAGTTTGCGTCAACCTTCAATGATAAATATAGGTCAGCTTCAAAAATCATACACAAACCTTATAAAATCTTATTGCTAGACCAACGTTTGGGCCCTTTGTTGCCAGCAGCTCCTTGAAGAAAGGCTTGCACTATGAAAAATATACTTGCACCAAGTAAAATACAAACACAGAACATCAGATGCTCATTAGATATTGGAATGTACTTTGATAACAGGACAGGCATTTTTCAAAGTAAAAAAAGGAGGATGCTCGACATGCCAATTCGTCACCCACGGCAGAAAATCATCACCAAATAGAAAAAAACTTTTCTCATCAGTTTATCACATGTTCTATAGACTGTTGTTTATGTTTTGCGGTGTTCGTGTGGCCTATTTACGTGGGACGCACTATATGCGATCTGCATGCAAAAGTTGGTGATCACCACAGGTTCCTCAAAAAAGGATGCGATGAACACAGCATTTTCACTGCATGCAAAATGACGACATAAAATGTCTGGAAGTTTGTCATAGAGACCATCCCCAAGGGCACCTTGACTGCAAACAAGAGATTTTCCCTTTTATGTAGAACAAAACTATTCTGGATATACCATGTTTGACACACTCACACCACAAGGCCTAAAACGAGGAACTGTAAAAATGCAGTTTTACTCGATTTTATCCAATTCCTCCCCTTTTTGTCACTATGGACAAGCATACATGCTGTACACACATCTATATATAAGATTTGCAGGGTGAGGTGCACGTCGGTCCCAGCTGGTAGTGCTAGCAATCAAGCCTTCCCACACACACTATCCTATGTTTTTCACCTTTGCCTTTTGTATATATCATCACAGGGGCACTGTGAAGAAGATATACATGTGACACCTACATCATCCCTTTTCCCTTTAGAGGGGAATGAAATTGTATGTTTGTTTATCATCTAATATTTCATATAACTCGATCTAGTAATCCCTGTCTCACCATATATTTGGTTCTTCAATTGACTATCATTCATTTATCCATTTATTGATTCATGTCATCTGAGTTCATTATTGTTATTCTTATTTTCATCTTTATGCTCATCCAATCGAGTTGAGTTTTCTTTAGCATGGATGACCATGATATCGCAATATTCAGGTTGTATTGTTTTAAATTTATAATTTTTAACAAATGTTGTGCCTTTATGATCAAACAACAATTTGGCTTGAGCAGCAAGGAGTTAACGGTTCCAATACAATTTCACTGTCCCTTCCCACTGCTCTGCCCACTCCCCACCCCACATTGGGCATTTAACCATTCTGGTTGCCAATTCCTATTTCTTTGATAAAGCACAGGCACGCGTAGTCACAGCAACCCAACAGCCTGCGCTTCATGTTTACCTGGGACCCCAAAAGTGACCCGGGAATAACTTGGAAATGGGGGAGTGGGCGAGGGGACTATAGCGGTACTGGGTATAAGAAAATACAATGGAAAGATGAACTAAGGTAAAAAGTTATTGCATTTGTTTATTATACATAATAATGGGCAAATAGAACACACATTATTGGATTATAAAAACAAAAACAACATTAAAAACGTGACACAGCATCTCTGGGGGGGCGGAGTCAACGAACATGGCGCCGTAGGTGTGGTGCGGCGGGCTCCATGTCTCCAACGCTCTCCTCGATGTGAAGATCCGATGTGAAGACCTGACCACCCGACCACCATCTGACTACTGCTTGCGGTACGCAGAGTACGGATACCGCCGCCACTGTTGTTTTGGAGCGGCGGAGGGGAAAAAAAAAAAGTCGCTTACCAGCCGGGCGCTGCGATTGGATTGTGGCCGGACCCCTTGTTCACGGTTCTGGGCTGCGGAGGCCTGTGGGGACGTTTTGTTGCCGCTACGCTCCGTGGATCCCGTGCGCCCCGTGTGCTTCTGAGGATCTGGGTGCTTGGCGTCCCTGGGCGGCTGCTGCTGCTACCTCCGTTGTGCGAGGCCCCGACTCGTAGCAGGGGCTGCCAGAGGCCTGGGAGAAGCTGGCGGACGTCGGCTCCGGGTTCTGCTGCGGGGAGCTGGGAAACGGAGAGACCGGAGGGAGGAGACGCTGATCCCCCGAGGCATAAGGAGCGGGGAGCCGCGGAATCTACCGAGGAGAGCCGAGGACAACACGGACAGTAACATGGCCAGTAAGGAGCTCCACAGCGACACCTAAAGGACATAAACCAAATTGCAACAGCGATAACCACAGCTTAAGACGGCCAGCATAAGAGGGGACCAACACCAGAGTTAAGGAGGGAGCAGCAGAGAAAGCGGGTAAGGCGATGGACTTCTGTTCAGTTTTTTTGGCTCCTGAGGTTGTCTGGTGAATAATTTGGCCATTGATGTGGGGCAGAGACTTGGGGCGAAGGTTAAATGAAATAGAACAACCTCTACTAACCCCTACTAACCCCAAGAAGAAAATACAAGTGACATTGAGATTTTCTGGAGGTCTTTTTAAAAAAGGTGGTGTATATACGTAGCCCAAGCCAAAGCCTGCTGTGAACTATATTTTTTTTCTCTTTTTTTATGGTACCCGCAAAAGAATATATATGAATAATATATTTAATACATCTAGTATAATATACCTAGATAATGGTCGTTTGTGAAGGACAAGAGCTCGATCCTCACTGCATACTGGTCACTGGACTTGAGGAAACCGTTATTAATATATATTAAGGACTGATAAATTAGTATATCTAAGTTCCATTATTCTATCCTCTGTTTTGTCTGCTCATTCATAGATAAATCTATACACTGAACACTGACAGTAAGGAGCAAAACAGAGGAGAGTGGGGCGGGGCGGTTTCCTACTATATCAAAGGTCTCCAATAGTCTAGACCCTATAACACAGGAGAATGGTGAGGAAGGCTCCTAAAGGGAATACAATAACATCATACTTAGTAGCCGAATGCCAGGACCAATCAGCCGAGAGCCCAAAAAAAGAGCCCAAAAAGAAAGGGTCTCAAGACTCCAAAGCAAAAACTATGACAGACACAGAAGTGCATCATATACCAGAAGAAACACCAGGGAAGAGCAAGGATAAAAGTAAAAAGGGAACAATTCCAGAGCTTAAAGGGGGAAATAAAGACCAGAAATCCCCGGAGAAACAACAATCCAACCCTCCCTCCGAAGACTCTCAAGCCCCTCTTACAAGACAGGATATGATAGATATGATGGAAATGATGTCTCACTTAGAACGGACAGTTAAAGGAGAGATGGGGGCTATAAGGAGAGACATACAGAGTGTTTTGCAGAGGGTGGAAGGGATAGAAGAGCAATTGGAAGAGCATAAAAATGCAATAGTAGAGCTGAGAAGACGAGCTGATATGGACTGGATAGAGTTAAGAAACGCACGTTACAGAATGGAGGATCAAGAAAATCGCAGCAGGAGGAAAAATTTGCGTGTTAGGGGCCTCACTGAAGAAATAAAGGACGGAGAACTGGGGGAGACATTACGAGAAATATTCAATAAAGCACTTAAAAGAGAGCCAAATGCACAGATGCAATTTGTAAGAACACATAGAATACAAAGATCCTATAACACCCAGAAAGATTCACCAAGGGACACTATAGTAAGATTCCAGGACTTTGAACAAAAAGAGTTAGTGTCCCAAAGTACGAGGAACTCGGCGGGGATGGAACATAAAGGCACACCTTTATTGAGATTCTCAGACCTGTGCCCGGAAACTCTCGCACGTAAAAGGGCACTGAAACCGTTGACGAACTATCTTCGGGAAAATAACATTATATACAGATGGGGTTTTCCGGCCTGCTTGTCGGTTAAAAATCAAGGAATTACAGCATATATTCGGTTTCCAGAAGACGTGGAGGAATTCTGTAATAAACTGAATATACAGCATGTAAAGGTGGATAACTGGGAGAGGAGGCCGCCGGCCTGGAAGAAATGGGGAAGAACCAGGACTGGAATAGGGTGTAGTGTATAGAGTTTAGGATATAAAATGGGAGGAAGATGAAGAAAGATCTGGGAGATTAGCTCTCTCCTTTCCGTCTCCCTATCTTTTCTGTGCGAATACGTACCTTTCTGCCCTTCTCTAGATTATCTACTTCTTCCCCTCCCTCTCCCCCTTATGGGAAAGAGGAGGATTGGAACAATGGGCGGTTAGGAATGATGTTTCTTATTTTTTTCTCCCCTTCTCCCCCTTTTGGGAGAGAGGAGGATTGGAAAAATAGGTGGTTAGAAATAATGCATGTAGGTTCTGATAAATAAGGTCGGGTCTTTCGGGGGGAGGGAGGGGACATGGGGTAGATATGTCGTTCCCCCAAGCCGGGAGCCGACCCCTCGAGGGGAGGCAAGCGGCAAGGGGGGGACATATTAAGGCCCCCAATAAGGCCCACTCGGCAAGTCGCCCGGCAAGGCGCGGTTCGAGGGAGTCCAACATTGAGGCTCAATGTGTCTGGGGGTGGGGGTGGGGAGGGGAGTGTATGTGGTTTATGTGGTACATGTGGTATATGTGGCTCTTTTTCCCTCATGAGAGGTAGCTTAGGACTGGGGGCATCAGATGGCACTAGATTGGATTTAAAAAACAGTAAATGGGTACATTAAAGATAGTCACGTACAATGTACGGGGACTTAATAACCCCAATAAGCGATATCAGATACTGCAGGAGATGAGAAGACTCTCGGCCAATATAGTGTTTCTACAAGAAACTCATCTAAAGATAACATCTAAGACCAGATTAAATTCTAAAGAGTTCCCTACCTGGTTCCATAGCTACTCCCCAAATAAGAGATCAAAAGGTACGGCAATAGGATTTGACAGAAATACACGGTTTACCCCAGAAGCTACAGAAACAGACTCTGAAGGTAGATATCTGTTTATTAAAGGGCATATATCCAACACAAAATATACACTAGCTAATGTGTACTGTCCGAATGTAAGGCCAGCATTATATTTGAAGAAAATACTGAATAAACTAGAAGGATTTAGAGACGGAAGGGTGATCCTAGCAGGGGACTCCAATTTTGTCTTTTGTCCCTGCTGGACACCCAACCGATATCGCTTAGATCAGAGGGGAAGTATGTAAAGGGAATTAACCACAAATTATGCCAAATGCAACTAGTAGAAGCTTGGAGAATTCTTCATCCTAGAGAGAAGGATTTTACATAATTTTTCCTCTGTACATAGATCATACTCGAGAATAGACCATATCATTCTGGATCACCGGCTATTGGAGGGACTGAAAAAGGTAGATATAAATTCTATAATGCTATCAGACCCCGCCCCGGTGGTGTTGGATCTAGATATGGGGGAGGTCCCGGTGGGACAAAGATCATGGAAATTGGACGAGTCTCTCCTGAGCAACACCAAGATAGCCAACGATCTAGAAAAAGATATGGGTCTGTTCTTCTTGGAAAATGATATAGAAAATATAGCTCCCTCAACGTTATGGGAAACTCACAAAGTTTATATGAGAGGGAGATTGATAGCTGAAAATGCCAAAAGAAGGAAGATTAGGTCAGCTCAGAGGCAGAGGTTATTGGAAGAGATCTGGAGTCTAGAACAGACACACAAAAATTCGCAGGAAGAGGACGTATTAACATCTCTAATAAGGAAGAGAGAAGATCTGTGCAACCTATTAGAACAGGAAACTAAATGGGTGTTTAATAAAGTGAACAATAATTTCTATGCTATGGGGAATAAACCAGGGAGATTTTTGGCAAGGATGATTAAACCTAGAAACTCGCAAAATTTTATTCTTAAGATAAAAGATAAGAAGGAGAACATGAGACATTCCACTAAGGAGATTATTAAAATATTCCAGGAGTATTATCAAAACCTATATAAGGTCAATAAAGATCAAGGGACATTAGAAACCCAGAACAAGAGCAAGAAAAAAATATTTAGAAAAGATAAAGACCCCGGGCTTAGCAGAGGAAGTAATAAGAAACTTAGAAAGAGAAATTACAAATGAGGAAATAAATCAAACCATAAAAAATATTAAGATGGGGAAGAGCCCTGGTCCAGATGGATATACCTCAGCTTATTATAAAAGATTCGGGGGGATATTAATACCCTTCTTTCAGAAGTATATGAACTCCATTGGAGGAGGTATGAAGATACGGGAAGAGGCACTGGGAGCTCATATAACTTTGATAGGCAAAGAAGATAAGGACCCTACTCTATGCGCAAGTTATAGACCTATATCCCTGATCAATGTTGATATAAAGATCTACTCAAAAATCCTGGCAGAAAGAATAAGGCCTCTTTTGCCGGGATTGATTGAGAATGACCAGGCAGGGTTTATACCGGGGAGAGAAACTAGGGAGAATATCCCAAGAGCCCTGTTTCTGATACAAAAGGCCAAAAAGAGTAAAGAGCCAGTACTGTTCCTGTCACTAGATGCCGAAAAGGCCTTTGACAGGCTGGACTGGGAATTTATGTTAGCAACCCTAACACATGTTGGATTTGGCCCAAATATGCTCAAGTGGATAAGCGCCTTATACTCGAATCCTTCGGCCCAGGTGAGGGTGAATGGCACCTTGTCAGATAGATTCCCACTCTATAACGGGACTCGCCAAGGGTGCCCGCTCTCCCCCCTCCTGTTTGTCTTGACACTAGAGCCACTCCTGGAGACTATTAGGATGACCCAGGAAATAGAAGGAATAAAGGTGGGCGAGAGGGAGCACAAGATCTCTGCGTTCGCAGATGACATGATGTTGTATGTATCTAACCCGAGACAAACACTGCCGAGAATAATAGCGGAATACGAGAAATATGGCGAGATCTCAAATTTAAAAATCAATCAAGAGAAAACAGAGATCCTTAGTATCTCGGTCGGCCGTAGCGAACGCAGAGATCTTGAAGCCCTATATCCATTCAAGTGGAAACAGAGGGGGATGAGATATTTGGGTGTTTTTCTTTCTACAACAGAAAAATGTATATATGAAGATAATTATATACTTCTATTAAACAAATTAAAAGCAGACCTAAAAGGAATTAAACGTGAACAGAGTATCCTGGCTAGGAAGGATAAACATCATAAAGATGATGATATTACCTAAAGCCCTATATATTTTCCAAGCACTACCGATTAAAATTCCAGAAGCCTTTTTTACAATACTGGGTAAGATAATCAGAGGTTTCATATGGAAGGAAAGGAAATCCCGCATAGCGGTAGGAACCCTGATTAGACCAAGACATGAGGGAGGACTACAACTACCTGACTTTAAGAGGTACTATGAGGCATCAGTTCTGAGGAGAATACTAGACTGGCTACAGATGGACGGAGGGGGGGGTAAGAAAAAAGAGGTGGGTAGAAGTAGAAGAGAGTTTAAGTGTTCAAGATCTGGGAAACAGAATATGGGTCCCGAGGCAATATAGAGGACTCCCTCAGGACACCCCCATAATGACTAAAGAAACGTATAAAATTTGGGACAGAATATGTAAAAAGAAAGAATGGCCCTATAATAGCCCGTTAATACCTCTTACGGGTACAGATTATTTCCCACCTGGGAAAGAGGGTGGCATATTTCGAAGATGGTCAACCTCAGAAACATTAACATTGAGAGATTTAATGAAGGGTGATGTTCTGTGCTCTATTCAGGAGCTACAAGAGAGACATGGAGTGTTACCAGGAGATGTATGGGGTTATAGACAGGTTCAACACTTTATAAACACCCTACCGAAGCCGTTGAGGGCCCTTAATGACTTAAATCAATGGGAAAAAGGCGTAGTACAGGGGGGGAGCAGGACGGCAGGGGCTTTCCAACATATATAAGATACTGACACCCAGTGGGGAAGTCGAGGCAGGTAAAATTCTGGAAAGTTGGGAATTAGAACTGAACCAAATTATAGGTACGGAACAGAAAAGGAAAGTACTAGAATATGCCTATGCTACCTCAATGGACGCAAAGGTTAAAGAGATGAACTATAAGCTCCTCATCAAATGGTACTATGTCCCAATGAATATACACAAAATAGACAGGGAGGCCTCGCCCCTGTGCTGGAGAGAATGCGGGATGGAGGGAACTCATGCCCATATCTGGTGGCAATGTCCCCGGATACAAGTATACTGGAAAGAAATATTAACCCAGATAAAGAGGATAAGTGGGTATGAGGTGAAACAGGACCCCTGGGAATGTTTATTTCATAATACGGTGACGCAGCGCAACATGTAAGATCTGAACCCAAAACAGGAAGATAGACGCGGAACACGATCGTACTTGTTTGTTTTTACTTTGATGTAAGTCTATTTTAACATTTTTATTAAACGTTCATACGTACTTCACCATGGCACAATTCCTCTTTATTTGAGTGACTCTGGAACTTCCCCCTCTCGTCCAACCGTGGAATAGAAGATTTTCATAACCTCATCATACCAACCCATTGAAAAGGACGGAGTGACACCTGCTGGAGAACCAGAGCAACACACATAGAAAGGCTATAATTTTGCCTTATTAAGGTAAGCGCAATGTGAGCATATTTCCTGAAGAAAAGTCACCCATATCACAGAACCTGCTACACCACCACGGATGGGACAGTTCACTTTATTATTTGCACAGATTGTGATTCACTATATGGACTCTAGTAGTTGAATTATTAATGAGCTGGACTCCTTATTTTATTTATGCATTTGCACTTTTGCACATATTTTTATTTCATATCTCGGAGTTAAATGATTTATGCGCTTATCAATTTTATTTCATAATACGGGGATGTCTAGAAAAAAATATAGGGGCTCAATGGTCCCACATTTATTAAATGGAGCGAAGGCACTTATCCCTAGGAATTGGAAGAAAAAGGAAGCACCTTCGGTAGAGGAATGGATAAGAGAAATAGATAGAATTAAAATGATGGAGGAATTATGGTCATTTCATGACAACTCTAGGATGAGACATGAGGGGATCTGGGGGAGATTCAGGGGGTGGGAGGAGGGAGGGGAGGGGGAGGATCGGGGAGGTGGAGATGTGGGTGGTTCCCCATCTTAATCTTTAAAACCCTCGTTCCTTAGTCCCTTTTTTTTTTTTCTCTCTCAAATCGTCCCTTCCTTTATCAAGAGGACGAGAATAGGGACAACTTAGCCCCCCTAAAACTCACAAGGTTTTTAAATCTCCATTTTAATGGGGAGGCACGACTAGCTATTGAAATATACTTTGCACCATTGCACTTGCCCTTTTTTTTCTCAAGGGAAAGTAGAGTCACCTAATAAATTCACGAGCACAATAGGGTATCCCCACTTTTTTTTTTTTTTTGTGTCTCTCTTTATTAAGAG